>JAVXUM010000037.1:15641644-15656698 GCA_035590655.1 Pouteria glomerata
TCCTCTCTCATTTGTATGTTTCACTATCCTCGTGGGTTTGAATTAATACCGAGTAAACAAATGCTTGGCTAGTGTGATCCCCATTCTTTGTATTCGAGTTCACATAGTTCTATACCACATCATCACCAGACGGGTGAGAAGTCGCCTTTTTAAATCATTTGCAAAGTCAATTTTCAGCTTTCATATATTTTTAGTAACTTTTCAGCCTTCATAATTTTTTGAAACATTTCACTTTAACCAAAACAAAAAGAAAAAAAATTCTATTTTCTTTTATTTTCACCATTTTTACAAGCAATTTTCACAAACGAGTTTTCAAAGAGGAAAAAGACCAAACCCATGATTTCTAATCACGTAGGCTCCCTGTGGATTAACTTAGGACTTACCTAGTTCCTATACTTAACTTAACCTCTTATACTTGAGAGTGAACCACAACAAAATTGAGTGAGTGTCATGATACAGAAAGTCCACTTGTAGAGTTTATCGAGTGAATATAGCAAGAGGGGTGGAAGGATTCATGCAAGTGAATCGCAGATAGTCTGAGTAGAGTCTTCTAACTTGTCGATAATAGAATTCGTAGTAGAAGTTTTTCTTCCTGTGCAAGGGTTTCCTCATTATTCTTTGGTGTTGTTTTTTTTATATTATGTGTGATTGCTTGATTCGGAATTTTGACAACTATTTGAAGGCTCTGCACTTGAAAATCACAGGTTTTAAATTTGTTATCTGCAATATTTGTTCAAGTTTTACTAAGCATTGCCCCGATCACACGAAATAAGGCAAAAGCCCAGGTTAAAGCACTAAAGCAAGCCTCACTGCTACCAAAATCTACATTTGTTTTTAGCTCAAGTTTTTTGAAAATAATCTGCATCCTGAAGTCTTCCATAAGAAGATTCTACTATAAAATCAAAAAAAGACGTTTTTGCAATTTTATAGAAAGCTTTGTCACCTCCATCCATGTCTTAATGTCTGATTCAATTGTCAAGCTTCAATCTGACAAAAAAAAAAAATTAGCGATTCCAGCAGTTCAAAGTCAACACTCTTCCAAAAACTCCCCAATTAAAGTTTAAGCCACATGATGATTCTACTAATCCTCCAAGTTCAACAACCATGACTGTAATGATAACGAATGCAACATCATTAAAGGAGCAAGTCGATTTTTTATCCAAAATTGTAAAGAATATGTGCAAGGCAATTCAAGACTGTAACCTCCAAATTGCATCAGTAATGAATAAAGTGAATAACTTGGGAGAATCAAGCAAAATTCTCATTTTTCCAAAAGCATAAGAAATGATTGAATCATCTAATAGACAAAAAAAAAACCGTAAAAGGCTTGCCAATATCTGTTGATGGTTTTGTCCCTATTGATCAACTAAAGGAGTTCATTTTGAGCATCCTCAAAGACAAATATAAGGAAACCTCAAAATCTTTCATCACATATATCAAGCCTCACACTTGCTAGATGGACTAATTGAAGATGCCTATTAATTATCAACTCCCCAGCCTCCAATAATTCAACGGGAAAAAAATCTAAAACACATGTTGCTTACTTAGTGGAAACCTGCAACAATACTGGAATTAATGGAGATATTTTGGTCAAATAGTTTGTTCGAACTCTTAAAGGTAAAATGCATTTGACTAGTATTATGGCTTTGAGTCTAACACAATTGACAGTTGGGATCAACTAGAGCAAAAATTCCTCAATTAACTCTACAGTACCTATCATACCATGAGTATGATCAAGCTCCCCAATTCTCAATAATGGAAAATGAGTTGCCATTAACTTTGTCAACAGATGGAGAAATCTTAGCCTTAATTATAACGATAGGTCATCTAAATCTTCTACGATTAAAATGTACAATTTTCAAGGTATTAAGCCTAAAACTTTTGAAAAACTAGCTACTCATGCTCATAACATGGAACTCAGCATTGTAGCAAGTATAATCAAGGGCTACCAATTTAAGAGTCCTAGAAAATTGGGAAGCAGGCTAGAAAACAAGCACAAATAAGGCAAGACTTCCTCCAAAATTGCCAACAAATAGTTTATATCTATTTTCACTACACTAATAAAAATTTTCATATCAACTAAAACTCTAAGTATCCTAAGAAAAAGGAAATTGAGAAGTCCAAACACAATCAAGGAATGGAATGGAAAAGACTTACACTAGAAGAGATGCAAGTGAAGGAGTACTTATTTCTTGACTATAAAATCCCTCGAATGCATGAAGATCTGCCAAAGCTAAAGAACCTTAAGCTCCCAACGATGAAGTGACCCGAGGAAGTTAATAAAGTCGATGATCTGAATTATTGCAAGTATCATTAGTTAGTTTGCCACCCCATTCAGTGATGCTTCATACTCAAATAAAAGATCATGCAATTGCTTAGCCAAGGAAAGATCTTTCCAAAGGAAGAGAATGATATAGTGGCCACCAATTAAACTGTAATTTTGATAAGAACTGTTGATCCTACACTTAAAGTGCTATTTCTAACTAAACAAAGTTTGAAGTTCAATTTTATTTGATCCAGTGAAAATAGTCATGCACTGTCAACCTGTTTCTTTTGAATAACATTGGCAAACAAGAGTAATGCAGATGAGACAGCTAATTTAGCTAAGGAACGATGGAACCTTATTACTAGCAAAAGAAAGAACAAGTTAAAGTCACACCACTCTCAAATAATCCGTTACAAGAAAAAATCCACAAAGTCCGACAAAAGAAAATAGTGGAGAAAGAAAAAGTCCAAAAAACGATATCAACTACACCAATTGAGGCTTTTGTTTAACCACGACATACTCACATCACTTAATTTATGGGAGTTTCTTCCAAACTCTTTACAGAATGTTGATCAATTTGATCTTAAAATTACTATATGTAATGTTGTGAATGTTAAGGAGCCAACTGCAAAAATAGTTTAATCATCTTTGAATCATCTTTGACACCCAAGGAAACACCTAATGAACCCAAATTCGAAACTTATGGTAATATTTATGTTACTAGTGTAAATAATTTGACTTTTTCAAAAGAAGATCTTTGCTGAGTTCAATAGCAAATAGCTGCCCTCTTTTTATCTCTTGATTTACACGTGGACAAAGATTGAATAGAATGCTTATTGATGGTGGATTAGTAGTCAACACTCTACCTCTTCGTGTGACGAAGGAATCATGCATCATTATGGATGAACTGTCATATAGTTGCTTGATGATCCAAGGTTTTAATTAAGGGAGACAAAGAGTAATTGAAATAATTCATCTCAACTTGTTAATTGAGAACATAACATCAATTGCATTTGTTCCACATCATTGATTCGTAAATTATATTGTTAAGTCAACCTTAGATCCATTAGAATGGTATTGTTCCTTCTATTCCATGAATGTTTCAAATATTACCATGATGGTAAAGTCAAAAAGATTATAGCTAATGATAAGCCATTCATTAAAACTAAATCTCACTTTGTAAATGCTAAGTTCTATTAGCACGTATCATAATGGAAGAATTATTACTAGCTATTACTTCATAGCTACTCGTGAATAACAAAGAATTTGGATTGCATAAGGAATAATCTATGATGTATTCCTCTGTTGAAAGTAAGCTATACGAGTTAAAAATGGTGTGAATGTATGGTTGTGATATTATTGATTTACCCGATCTAGTTATGTGGAAATTTTGAAATTATGTGGCTAATATGTGACATGAATGTGATCTAATTTAGTAAGAGTCATGGAATCGAAATGAAATGATGAAATGGATATGGAAATTGTGAAACAATGCAGTGGATATGAAACAAGGAAATGGTACAGAAAAATAAGTAGGGTCTTGAGATACCCTCAGGTTAAAACCCAGAACTTGCGCAGGATTTGGTTTTCATGCCAGTGAGTTAGTAGCCCACAATATGTTTAGACCCGTGTATATATATTTATGGCGTATCGTCGCCTTGGATTGTGATCCTAAAGCACGTTTATTTGTACACCTGGTGTATCGTCTCCCTGAACTGCGACCCTAAAGCACATTTGTTATTTAACCATGACCTAATGATAATAGGCGATACAATGGAGGTGAAGATACAAGGGAGGTAGTAGGGAAACGAAAAGAATAACAAATAATAATTTATTGAAAAATGTTTGGCAAATGCTTTACTTTTTGTTTTCGAGTTAATTTGAAGACACATCTTTCATTAGATCACTTAAGCACCTTGGATTACAGGTCAAAAGTCTGATTGAGTCATAGAGCTAGTCAAAGTGTTTCAAATAAATACTTATTTCAAACTAATGCTCTGCAAACATATGCAAGGCTCATATGTTCCCTCTAAAGCTTCTTTTACACGAGATTTACCTAAGGATTTATTTGAGATAAAGATTTTCATTGTGAATAATAAAGCTTAACAAGCAGAAGTACAAAACTTAAAGGTCGTTAGTACAGTTGAATTGTGATCAGCAACCATCAACGTTGTTCTACAAGAGTTGTTCTTAAGAGCAACTGTCAATACAAAAGAGTATTCCAGGATCATACATCAAAAGTCAATTTTAATCTAGCCCTAGGTCATTAATAAGCAGAGTTAAAGTCCTTTTTCACAATTTTGTCAATAATATCCTTGATTAAGTCTTCACCGACCTTAATGACTACTTCTTCGACAAGAGACTCAATCATTTACTCGGCTGTCACCAGGTAAGTATCACTGTGAAGGTCAAACAATGGAAGTAAGAATATCACTCACGTGACCCAACAGTACAAGCAAAAGAAGAAAAGAAATGAAAAAAGGTGAAGCATATTCATTAAGTATCAAATCGTTTTACAGATAAAGATAAGATCGTTACAAAAGGGAAATTCAAGAAAAAATAAAAAACTCAGGAGTCTCACTTCTTGGTAGTCTACCCCAAATTAGTCTAAGATATCACAATTATCATCATACTCCTTAGTGTCTCCTCATCTTCAGAAGTTTGAGTTCCTTGTGTAGAGGAACCTCTCTCGAGACATGAACTTCAATCTCATCATTTCCATCCCTTTTAGTGTTCCCAAAAGTGTCTCATCTCCTATTTGCATTGATTTAACTTTCCCCCTCGATCATCTCAAAACTGAATGGAGGGATTTTCCCTCCAAAATTAGGAAAAGGAACTTCCCTATATATCTAGGAAGATGAGTTGATACCTAGCTTTCACATTGTAGCCTCCGAGCCATTTAGGAAATCTTCGTTTAGAGCCTCCTTTATTTGGTTCACGAAGTCAATGTACTGGTCATTGTATTCTTTCGTGAACTTATCTTCAGAAGCCTTCATGATGGATTCTTTCTCCTCTAAGGCTTTTAACTTATTTCTTAACTCCTGTTTCACATCGGACGACTCACTCACAACATTGGAGTACTCTAAATGAGTTTTAGTCAGCTTGGCACTTGTTTTTTCTTACTCGGCTCTTGCTGCCTCAAGTTGACCCAACCTATTTTCAAGCTCTGCTTCCTTAGCAGCTAGGCGAACCTCCATTTTTATTATCTGAGCTCTCACAACGTCAAGTTCTTTTTCGATTTTTTTTTTCTCTTTCTACTCCCCTAACTTTAAACTGGAGGCTCCGAATCTCTCCGTCGTCTGTATTAACCTTTTGGTGGAATGATCGGCACCTCTCTATAAGCTTGAAGGAGTAGAAGGTAAACTGTGATTAAAAGGGAAAATTTGAGTAATCAAATAGACATGTTAGAGAAGTAAAAGTAGGAAGAGATGGAGCATAACTACTTACTGCGATTGTGCTTTTCATCACATGCTGATAAAGATCCTCCACTTTATTCCTTCTGGCATCACGAAGGTCCCTCGGCGTAAAAATTCATTTTAAAAACTCCTCGGGGTGATGGAGGGCAGAGTCTTCAATGGTGAAAACACACCTGGCCGGGAACTTGAAACTTGGTACTTAAAGGTTAGGTGTAAACATTGCAAAATGCCTCACCGGATTGGGAGGGAAGATTGTCTCTAAGAGAACGTGAGAAGACTTGTCCCCTTGGGCTGAGGAGGCACTAAATTCTTAAGGAGGCTTTCCTCGGGAAGAATCAACAAACTCGTTTGAGGAAAAAGAGCCTTGACACGAGGCGCCAACTATTCCTTCATGTATCCTCCGCCTCTTCTAGCCTAAGATCTGTTCACCCTCATCAGTTTACTCGTGCTCGGCTGTACATACAGCTTGAGCCTCATCTTCCCTAGTCGTCTCTTCATGCTTTATGAGGAAGAAAAGCCTTGAGACGAGGCGCCGACTGTTCCTTCATGTATCCTCCGCCTCTTCTGGCCTCGAATCTCTTCGCCCTCATCAGTTTCCTCATGCTTGGCCATACGTACAGCTTGAGCTCCGTCTCCCCAAGTCGTCTCTTTATGCTCGGCGAGACTAGCAGCACAAGCTTCTTTCTTTGCCTTCTTCTTGGCAGCCTCCTTATTCCTTTTCTTAATTTTTTCTAGACCAGCCTTCCTTATATCTTACTTTGGCACCATTCTCTCGAAGTCCTTAATATCATTAAAAGTTTGCCCTTCTTGTTACTCCAAGGTAGACACCACTTCTGTTGATAGGGAGAAGGGTTGAGCAATGGAGATCGATTCGATTGGGATAGCAAAGCAAGGTGCCGGATTTCAAGTCAAGTGACGAGTGTGGTAATAATTCTACTTCTCCTCTTCACTCCCGCAGAACCAATTGTGGAGAGTGTCACTAGCACTCGCAGCTAAAAGAACTGGCAAAAGCGAGATGAAAGATCTGTATACGGGTACAAAATCGAACAAAATTGGTGCCGATCTAGCGAATGGATACGTGTCGGGTCTGCCCAGGAACCTCAGGACTTCTTCAATATGCATTTGGTCGGCAAAGCTTCATTTTGCCCAAACCTTTTTGGCTCGATCATTTGTAGAACAACAATAAGGATCAAAAACAGTCAAAAGGAAAATTGGAAATCAAAACTAGAGAATAATTAAAATTAGCTAACCTGTGCCGAATGACTTGCAGTGATCGGAGGAAAATGATCTTCTTCAGGGCTATGCATCCATTGTCCCATGACAACACAAAGATCTTCTTCAAGCCCTTTTTATGTTATCTAAAAGCATATGCACTAAAGCCTTGTCGGGGTGAAATTTCAAATACCATTTGTTCTCATTTTTTCTAACTCTCTGGACATTATAGCAGAACAACAGATCCCACTCCAAAATATGGAATCCATATCTTTGATTCATTTCCTCGACCCCATTTACAATGCGGTAAAAATTGTGTCTCACGCTTTTGGGGAAGAGATTAGTTCTATGAAAGATTAGGCGGAGAAAACAAGACACCGGAAGCCTAAGCCCTCCCTCCATTATAGCGACGAGAAGAAAGACGCCTACTTCGTGCTCTACCTCTTTAGCTAACCTAATCTCCACTTTACTAGAGATATTGTATCTCTGTTTGAAGCTTTCGATCGCTTCTCTCTTTACTTCATCTACAAGTCTGCCCATTCTCCCAAATGTAATGAAGACCAAAAGTACGAAGTGGAAAATCGCAAAGTAAAGAGCACTCACCAAAGAGATGTTCAAGGCTGAGTCGAAGAGGAGACTATGTGCAATAAAATTCGAAATCATAAAAAAGCTCTAGAGTTTTGAAAGTTTGGAAAGTCCCGATGATGGAAACTGATCAGAATATATATGTATATGTGTGTAATACGAAAAACAAAAAGAAGAATGAGGGAAAAACGGCTACATTCGTATTTAATGGGACTAGCACGGCCGCCTTTTAGGGTTTCGAGGAGCTGCGGAAAGTCCTCATGCACGAGTAGACAGAAAGCTAGCCAATGAGAGAACGATGTGTAAAAAAGTCAAAGTAGTAATAAGATATGAAAAGATTTTTCTATAAGAAAATGACTTAAATTTTTATCTTTATTACTCTGCTCGGGCAAGAATTTACCCGACCAGAGTGGAGGCATAAATGTTGGCACACAAAATACCAGAGCACGTGGCATTATCCTAAATGTGGCCGACCAAGCAGAAGTAGAATTAATTTAATGCCTCCCAGACCACAAAAGATGGGCCCCACTGGCGAGTTGGACACGAAATAATAAATTCAGTTTATCCGTAATAATATGGTTCGTTTACAATCAAATAACCTTGTTGAGTTAGTTCCTCATTATACTAGTGGCAGACTGATGTAACATTAAGATATATCTAATGCTAAAATAATCTAACCAAAGTCGATATCTGCCATACTTGTATTAAATGTTATATAATGGGTATTAAATGTACCACACGAGTTGAGCAGTCCAAACGGGAAAATAATAATTTTTCCCAGTCGGATTAATATTATTTTATTGATACTCACCATACTATAAATATAACACTTAACCACAAATTCAGGTACGCTCTACATGGTCCACTAACTTGCTACTGAATTCTCTTTATTCCGTCTGAGCCTTCACTGAATTAACCTTCGAAATGATTTTGGTCAGAAACCCTCCTCGAGCTTTCCTTTTAATTTCTATTGTCTTGCAGGTTTATTGTTATTCATTTCTAGTGGACGTGGAGAGCATCTTTAGTGGTATTTTTTTATTGCCGAACATTAAGTAATTAAAATAATTAGAAACTTTTTATTTGTGAGAGTAGATTTTTATGAGAAAATAGTTGAAAGAATAAGTCAAATACATTTAAGGATAGATGTGAGTTTAAATGATAAGGCAAAGGAATATAAAAAGCAATTGAACAAAAAAAAAAAAAAAAACCAAAAAAACAAAATTTTAAACAAAAAAGTTTGCTGCAACTATGTTTTTGAGCAAAAACGTTTATCATACAACGTTTTTAAGGAACTTTTACTGCGTAAATAACCGAACTCGTTTCTCATACTTTGGTTAAAAAAAAAAAGGCTCCTAACCCCGTGCCACTTGTGATGGCATGGCCTATTGAGTAAAAAATCTCAGATTGATTACTTTCTCTCCCCCGTCTTTTTTTTTTCCAGAGAGAGAGAGAGAGAAGGAGAAGTGTTCGCAAACTGTTGATTCAATTATGCTTCGCGACTGGGACTGGCCAGACAGTGTTTGGTTTCCCATAATAACAGAAAAGAAAACTTAATTTTTTTTTTTTTTTTTTTTTTACCGAAAACACAAATAATGCGTTAACGACAACCTTCAAATAAAGGTGCTCATTAGGCTGTGTTTGGAATATAATTTTTTTAACGAAAATAAAAGAAAGAAATCAAAAAAGAATAAATTTTTAAATTCATTCATTTATATATTAATTATTTTTAAATTATATATACATACATATTTTTTAATCACAATTCAGACCAAAAACAATTAAATTAAATTTCTGATCCTTCTATTTTTTCTCTACAAACATTTCAGCCAAGTTTATTATGCCTTTTCCATTCCTCCAGTTCCCATAGTTGGCTGGCACTAACACCATCAATTATTTACAGCGAGCAACCCACAACTTTCTTTTCCAAACACTAGAGAGACTTACGGATGTGATAACAATTTGTTTTTTATAATTAAATATATAGTGTCGGCCTCAATTTCAACCACGCATCTGACGAAGACAAGAACCGCCCTGCTGATGGAAGAACGGAACATCGTTGAGCGCTAGCAAAGTTTAGGCCTGGAAGCAGAGAGGCCGCCATCGCCAACACGCAGAAGCACTAACAGGATTCAAACTCATTTTTTATAACTTAATTAAGCGAATTTATGGATATAAATTGACTTTACCACTCTTATTTAATAATCTTATAAAAACTCAAATTAGTAATCTTTAAACAACAAATCCAAAATCTTACCGTATAAACTAATTCCCAATATCACAACTCTTGAAGTTAACTTATTCATTTTTAGCTTATTTTTGTTTTACATAATTTTTTCATTAAAATTTTATTTTATTTCTATTTAGTTATTTTTAAACACGTTGATCGCATTCAATATATATATAAAGTCATGTCTGGTTTCAAAACAAAAAAAACTAAAAAACAAATTCACTTTTTTTTTAGCTTTTTAATAAATGGACATGAAATTTTTGTATTTTGTTGTAATTTTTTTTTTAATGAATGTGATTAATACGTATAAAAATTATCAAACAAAAAAAAATTAATTAAAAAATCATATAAAACAAAAATAAACTATAAAAAAATCAAAAAACAACTTTCCATAGAGAAGACTTTCATAATAATGATATTAGGGTCATCAACTTTTACCGCAGTTACTACTATTCCTCAACCAGAGTCTTCTTCGTAAAGCTCGGTGAAGTCTTCTATCAGTTCAGGCCTGGCGGATTGTAAGTTCAATGACCGCATTTCATCAATTTCAACAAGCAACAATGGGTCTCTCAAGACTCTTTCTGCCCGCAGCACTTTTGGGCAACCTGAAAGAAGAAAATACGGTTGATGCTGTTCCCAATAGAAAGCAGTTAAAATAAATAAATAAATGTATTTGGATCGCTAAAAATAAATATAAACAAATAAATAATTTCAATTTTTACTAACTTTTCTCTAACCAAATTTTGTCAAAGTGTCACTTTTACACCAACTTCTGATTTTTTTGGATAAACCAAACACATTGACATGGAATACCTGCTATGGGACATTGAGAGTGCGCATTCTTGGCCATTATGTGCTCCATGATAGCCTTCTTTTCATATACATGCTTGCAGTCCATGCTACACCAACGCAGTGCAAGTAAATAGAATGAAACAAACATGAGAGAGAGAGATTTTAGCGTCCCCACTCATTCGAATTCAATAAACTTGGGCTGATCATTCACAAAATTAGGCCGAGCAAGAAACTCCATGCCTATAGACAACAGATGACCCTGATATCACATGCAACTACCTAAACATACATCGCATATCTTCACACAGCGATGTGCACAAAACATATAGCAGTTACCCATAGCATATAAACAAAATAGCTCTCCTTGAAAAGCTAGGACAAAATTTTATAAAGATCTATACTATACCTGCGCACTGGATCTGCCAGTTCAGTGACAGGCTTTCCAGTCAATGGACAATTGTTATTTAGAAGGTTGCATTGTGTACTAGTCATTACAATATCCTCCTGCTCTTCACCTGGCATTGGCTGCCCTGCGTGATGAACATTCTACAGGAAAACCCAAAGAACTACGAATTAGGAAATAATTTGTGAATTTGACCTGGATAACCAAGAACATTTTAGAAATAAATAAAATTTAAAAGCCACAAGACAACAGATAGCATATGTTGAAAAGAGTAGGCATAATGGTTAACAATACATGAGGACACATGCACACGCAGAGAACCCTTGCAGCAACTCCCTTGCGCATTCAATGATAATATAATTGCCGTAAAAGTCATAAGGCATCCCTTGCATCTATCAATATGCAGACCCAATCACATATTTAAAGAGCTGAGAAATGAAGTCAGATACATAATCTTCAAAAAAAAAAAAAAAATGTTGGTTTCTTGTACTTGTCAATTAGGCCTAAGACTTTGCCAGCACCACATCTGATACAAACCTGTTCACTTATTTCAAAAGAAACTTCAAAATGAAAAAGGACTCCTATAAGTTTAATTTAACTATCATGAACATGCCTGATTGCTTGGGTCAGCTATGCAAGATCCTCCAGTACGAACCACCTTGGCTCGGCTATTTGCGTTCAATTACATTGATATTGCTTGGATCAGCTATGTGGATTCACCTTCCCAGGCCAACTTTACTTTGATATCATAACCTTCGTTATGAACTAGGAAATAATGTAACATCCTATGGCCTTGACCCACAATATGTTTCCTTCCTTTCTTTTTTGGCACCCTTAACTTGGATGAAGTCACTGGAGGCGCATCCTTTGATCTAGGATGCAAATGGTAGAACTATGTCAACCTACTTTTCCTCATTATCAGCAACATCAAGCATTTCATAGATGTAATTCTTTCTTACTCTAATTTTGTCTGTATAACCCTAAACATCCATCTAAGCACTCATTTTCAACTAGATATATATAAACATGGTACTTCCTGATAACACCCAAATTTTTGCAGTTTACTCCATAACTGGTCCCCCAGACATCTCTGGCAGAACATTATCTAGTTTATTTTGTGATCAACATTAAAATTTCTAATAAAAGATTCCAAATGAAATAGAACATATTTTTTCAACATATGACATTGTAACTTTGGAAACCAAGCAGGAAAAGGCCTCCAAAGAATGGAAGAACTGATTTTCTGTTAAGAATTATAAATATTCTATTCCTTCTGTTTTGGGTAGATCTATAAATGATCATTATCTTTATCATTAGCTGAAATTTCAGCAAAGCTCTGTTCTAATTTTATATTTTTGCTCAAAAATGCTGAGGAAACATACCCAAATTGCTTCCCTTAACTGGCGCAACAACGGATGATTTTGGAAAATTGAGGATGAATTAGCCTTTGACTTTGCAATCTCGTCATCAAAAAACTTTTTAAAATCTGTTAGCTGCATTTTAATCATCAAAGCAAGATATAAGTTAACCAAAATGAACAAATTATACCCCCTATAATGAGAGAGTTTCAATTTGTTAATGAAGAAAGACTGCTGCTGGAAAACTAGAAATTAACAACCTGTTCCCCAAGCTGGTAACAATTTCCAACAGATTGTATTGCTGAGGAAAGATATGCGCAATCTTCAGAAGCTTCCAACAATTGAAGAAGACAATCTTCAAGCTCTTTTACCTGCAATAATGTTCAGTGTCAGTTTAAAAAAGCTAACGAGAGGAATAACCCTCATCATCTTCAAGGTCGATTTTACTGTTAAAAATGATTTTTTTCCCCTGAAAAGGTTGAATTTGACTTCTTTATTGTCCTTTCCTGCCAACCTTCAACAATGGGTTGATTATCAGAAGTCGAAACATGTCAATAACACTGAATAACCAGAGTTTATCCTTCAAACAGGGTTATCGCTTAGACAAAAATCTATCCAAATCTCCAGAGGTTAAAAATTATCTGACCTTGTAGCAAAATTATGAACAATTTTTTTGGGTTAAACATCTTAAACTACATCTCAACAATAAGAAATCCCAAAATTCAGTGACAGAAGTTAAAAATCAACAGCATGTTGAAAACATGATCCATCTAGTAAGACTGAAGTTATTAAATATATATACCAAAAGTTGTGCACAGATGCATATGAAAGTTAAATTATGGGGGCAGTTGTAGTTGAGGGATTAAAAGTAAAAATTATTGGTGGATGGAAAAGTAAAATTACTTATTAAGGAGGTAAAATTTTCTTACACACCATTTGAATTAATCGGTAGTTAAAAGGTTATTAATTAAATTGAAAAAAAAAAAAGAAGTCCAAATGAATGGATTCACTATATTCCCCTAGTACTCCCTTATATGATAGTGTAGATAACAGTATAGACATGGTTAATGTTTGAGGTCATGGAATACGCTATTATAAGTTTAATGATAGATATGTAACTTTATATTTTTATTCTCATTGCATTTAGTCTATTTGGCATGTTTGATGTCCTATTATGCTCATTTGTATTCAAATCTATGCATAAGGCATTATTGAGAGTGTGTTGGCAAAATATGCTTTAAGTTGGAAATTTCCAGCATTTTTGTGTAATTGGCCTTTCGGCTTTTCCATAGGTTTTTGACATGAAAGGAGTTCCAGAAATTAAAAATGGCCTTCAAAAAAGTTTTAGTGAACATCTCAAGCTTTTCAGAAAGATTTTACAGGTAAAAATATGAGTTCATTTGGGTCTTGAAACGTTGCTTAAAAATCAGGGTTGAAAAGCTAGACAAATTCTAATCGCAGTAGGATTTGCTATCCGATCACTGGAGCTTTAAATGGGCATGTCTTGAGTTTCTGGAGTCCAAATGAAGTGATTCAAAAGCCCAAAATCACGTACACATTCTCAGCTACAACTTTTATGAAAAGCCCAAGTCCAAAAAATATCTCCATCTGCCCCAAAATCAGCTTGCAAAGTGGTGCACAGAATCTGTCTCTTAGTCAGATTAGGAAACCGCACTGTTTTGGAAGTCTTCAATCTAGGAGCAATTTTAGAGATTTTCAGCTGTGATCCTTTGCTGAAATCACATCCTAATAAGGCCATAAATATGTCTTTAGGGTTGGTTTAGAGGCAACAAGGAAAGACGAAGAAGAAAAAGAAGATGAAGTAGTAATAGAAGAAAGAGAGGGGAAAACTCAGGCTATTGCAGCCATCAATATTATTCAATACTCCAAAGTCGGTAAAACCCTAACTCGATACTTTAAATAGGCTAACAAACCCTAAAAATAACTGAAGATAAAATCCTAAAATAGCTGAAAATAAACTAAAATAAAAGATTACAATCTCGAAAATCCTACTCAAAATCAACTACCTAAAATAATAAATAAAAATAATAATGACAAAAGATATAAATATCTAATAAAATTCTATTCAAACAAATCCTAAAATTAAAATCGTAATAAAATAAAATAACCTAATAAAATAATTTTTTTTAGATTTGCATTAGATAACCTCACATCTAGGAATTGTATCATTGGGTTCTTGAAATGTAACCATATTTTTTTTAAACCAGTTAAGCATATTTATGCCAAATTAATCAGCACAAGTGAAGCACGGAAATTAAACATTCATCACTCATGCAAATTCCATAAATAGTGATTTGGAAACTTAAGAAGTACAAAGAAAGACAATATACGGATATGACATGACAAGAACACATCAATATGTAATCTTAAAACAAAATATTGAGGTACACCATGGTAGACAGTAGAGACGCGTTAATAGATATATTACATGGAAAACAACTATTAATTCCCTTTTATATTAAAAATACATTGATTTTTTATTTATATCCAATTCAAAAATTCTATTTACAAACAAACCAAAATTTTTAGGTCTTAAAATTCATAAAAATTTTAAAGGAATAAGGTATAAGGAAATAATAAATAAAAATTCAAACCATTTTCATCTTGTTATTCAATTTCAAATTTTTTCTTCAAAATTGCCTCATGCATGTCCCAACCTCTGAATAGTGTCCATTTCTTTAAAAAAACAATTAACATAATAACAAAAATTTAGACGAGTATCTGGTGTGTGTTAAGAGAATGTCTGATGAGTGTGGTATCAAACAGAGAGATCG
>JAVXUM010000037.1:15656798-15696611 GCA_035590655.1 Pouteria glomerata
ATGGATGTTTATTAAATAATAATATAATATAATAAATGCTTTGAAATTCTACTGCCAATGGACTTATGATCTGTGTAAATGTATGTTTATTAAATAATAATATATATACATATAAATGCTTTGAAAGTTTGCTGCCAGTGAAGTTATGATGGCACCGTGCATACTTATATCTAATCTATTATACAAATCAAGTTATTAATTTAATATTTATGTGTTAGATCAACGATTGTTATTATATAAATCAGATAAACGACTGTTATTTAATTTTTATTCTTGTGCCTTTGATACAGATAAATATTAATATACTTATATGGATAATTTGGCCAATTGAAGGGTGTTAAAAAAAATAATAAAATAAATAAATACTGCTGCTAGCGATTGAATCCTATTAGGATTCCAAGGGATATGCACGACACACATATAAATATGTGTTGTGGCTGCCTTGTAGCGATTGAATCCTATTAGGATTCCAAGGGATATGCACGACACACATATAAATATGTGTTATGGCTGCCTTGGAGGTGACCGGGTAGAAAATAAAAAAATAAAAAAAAATAAGCAACGGCAGAGACTTTAGGTGGTGTAATTCGGCAGTGACGGCGAGGTTAATTGGAAATATCGCGTCTAGTTTTTCATTTGCAGATTTGATTTGAGGTAGGGAAGGTAAATAAAAATTTAAATTTATTATGTGTGGTATAATTTTATAAATTTTTGTAATTATTTGATTTACTGTTGTATGATAAATTACATGATTGTCGTTGTCTTGTGAATTGAAAAAAAAGATATATGTATAAATAAGTTTTGATTTTGAGGAAAAAAATAATTTTAAAGAAGGATTTAGAAATAAATAAATAAATAAATAATTTATTCATTGATTTTTACTATTTTGATTTTGGGTTAAAATATTGAAAAATTAGTTGGTGCTGGTGTCTAGTAGGCTAAGAACCTACAAAGTATTGGAATTGATATTTTTGGTATCCTATGACTAAAGTATAGGTTGACCACGTTGTGGTACCTAACTTAGTAGTTGTGCTGATGGTCTTGTTGAAATAAATTATTTTTATTTAATATTCAAAATATTTAAATTAAATATTTTGATATGTGTTATACGTGCGCATGGCATGTTAAATATTTATATTAGAACATTCGTGCATAGTTAATTTAATTTTTATTTTTCTTCGAGCATTAGTTATATTGTGCTTAGCCGCTACAAAATTTTTCAGATGCAGGCTCGAGTATTGCACTAAAGGAAGGTCGTGATGGGGTTAATTAGGCGAAACGAATATTTTAGTAACTAGTTGATTATAATTTAGAAAGAAAACTGCACAATTATTTATTTATTTGAAATTGGATTGTTATGTAAAATCTCAGTTTGAGAGACTAGAGATGGATTATTATCTAAAATTGAAAGTTGTTAGTATATATTTTTATATAATTGGCTCTGATTAATTTAGATTGATGATTTTGGTGATTATTGTTCACGTTTCTGGAATTGTGAAAAATTCGGGACGTGATAGAGAGAGAGAGGAGAGATATAATAAAATTTTTATTATTATTCATTCCAAGTGATGGGTAATAGCATGGGGTAAAGAGAGAATCTGAAAAAAATAACTGTTGAGTTTCTTTTTTGAGTTTTTATTTTTTTTATGACTCAATTTTAATGAAACTTTTATTATTGTTCATTCTAAGTGATGTGAGAGAGAAAAATGAGGTATTTAATGAAACTTTTATTATTATTAATTATGGGTAGGTGCAATGTATGAAGAGAAAAAAGATTTAATTTAATAATGAGAAGAAAGAGGAAAGAGGAATTTGTTTAAAAATAAAATCAAAATTCTGTAACAAAGGAAAAGGAAAATAGAGAACAAAAAGACATGCCACGTAGGATGCGAGTAAATTTTTTGTAAATGAATGCGAAGAGAGTATTTAAAGAATATAAAACATTGAAGTATGTCACGTAAGATTAAGATGAAGGAGAAGAGGAGAGAGAAAAATATTATTTTAGTATTAAATATAGAATATAGATTAATGGGTGTGCCATGTAGAGAGAGAGAGAGAGGAGAGATTTAATGAAACTTTTATTATTATTCATTGTAGGTGATGGGTAGGTAGGAGTACAGTGTCAAAATAGAATCTGAAACAAATAATAATTGTTGAATAGTATTTGAAAAAAATAACTGTTGAGTTTCTTTTTTGAGCTTTTATTTTTTTTATGGCTCAATTTTAATGAAATATTTATTATTAAGTGTTATGCAGGTGTATTGTGTAGAGAAAGAAAGAGGAGATATTTAATGAAATTTTTATTATTATTCATTATGGGTTGGCGGAGAGAAAAGAGATTTAATGAGAAGAGAGAGGAGAGATGAATTTGTTTTAAAAATAAAATCCAAATTTTGTAAGAAAAAGAAAGGAAAAATGGATAACAAAACAGACATGACAAGGAGAGACTTTTTTTGGGCTTTACAGCTGTTTGATTTAAATTTTGTGAGATTGTTATCAAAAATATTAGTATTTAAAAAATTATAACGAACAAAAACGCTTTGTAATTTTAAAATTGTAATATTATTTTGCGATTTTACAAAAATATTTAACATATACTGAAAACGCAAAATCAATTGACAACCTTAACTGACGATTGCGGGAGAATCATAACTCCATTTTGCGGTTTCTTTTGGTCCAGCTTCTTGCTCGTCACTCTTCTTTTGCTTCCGTTTCTTCGCGGTTTCATTTACCCATTTTCCAAGAATTTGATAATTTACTTCCTCAAAATTGTCATATTGTCCCAATTATTTCCTTTCTTTTTTTATAAACTCTATAAATTATTGTTCTATTTTTTTTATTTGTTAGAAAGTAAAAATCATAGAAATAAAATATAATTATTAATTTGATATAAATTAAAATATTTACATGAAAAACGTAAACAAATATTTTGTCAATTTGTTGATTTATCTATTTGTGTTACATCATATAAAGATAAATTATTTTATGAGAAAAAATTATTTTAATAAATAATATAATTAAATTGAATTAATTAAATTAATTATATAAATTAATATGTAATACCAATTATTAAAATGTTTCTAATAAATAATAAAGCAAAATTAGTTAAATTCAATTTAATAGATAATTTGATTTAATATTATTATTCATATATTTTAAGTAAAGATCATAATTAAATTAAATTATTTATAATTAAATTAATTGAATTTACATAAATTAAATTTTATAAAATTATTTTAATAAATAATTAAATTAAGTTAATTAATTTTAAAATAAATAGGTTAATATAATTTAATAATTAATCTAATTTAATTATTTGTTGAATATGAGATCAACTTTATTAATTTTTTTAATAAGTAATATAATCAAATTATATTAAATTAAAACATTTTGTATTTACTAACCTAAATGATATAATATTTTATACTTAATTTCAAATAAATTATTTATAAATTATATTTATTGAGTGAAACGATTTTCATTAAATAATTTAATTGATTAATTCAATTAATTATAATAATTATAACTATCAATTTATGTTAATTAATTAAAATCTTTATTTAAGAGGTTAATTATTATAATTGATTATTTTGTTTAATAATAATAGTAATATTTATTATTAAAATTTTTATTTAACGGGGTATATACTTTTTTTTTGTATTATTTTGTTTAATAACAACAATAATATTTATTATGTTTTAAATAATAATTTATCAAAAAATAAAAAAATAAAAAATAAGAATTTTTTTAAATAAAAATAAAAATATAAACTAAAAAATTATATGATTAAAAGAAGTGTAGTCTAAAATTCTATCAATTACTTATATTATTGGTGTTTAGGACATACACCATCAGAGGCCTAACTAATTCCACTCAAGTAATTTGGTTTGTAATCCATGATGAACTTTTCGAACGCGTAAAGAAATTCTTCTTTTTCCTAAATGTCCTTTTTCTAACACAATTTAGAGGCAATTTTTATTTATTTATTTTAACATAAATTTAGAATGAAGATATAATTACACAAAAGGTATTTTACCAATCAAGTTAAATGTTAAAATTTCCACTAAGATCTATTTGGCAACCTAAAAAACTTTTTTCAAGTTCAAATTGGCATCTAGATTATGAGAGTTTGCATTTTTTTTTTCTTCATGTTTTCAAAAGCAGTCTAATCAAGCGACTAGTCACTTCTGGCGATGGTGCGAATTTTTAAACAAGTGAATGAATCTAATTTTTTTTTTCAATTTTTATCAACTTCCAACTTTTGCACCAAAAGTCGATTGTTTTTTTCCTTTCTTTTTTCAAGTGCATGTCAAATTGTTTTACCAAAAGTTGTATACTTTATGAAACACATAAAAAATCACCATTCAATCAAAAGTTACAACTCTATAGGAGGGCATTTGGAGACATAATTTTTAGCAAATTTTAGTCAAAAATTGCAAGTTATAACTTCTTGTGTGTTTGTGAAGCAAATTATAATTTTTAACAATTTTTAGTAATTTTTTTCAACTATTGAGTATTTAGTAAAATAACTTTAAGTAACTTTCAACAATTTTTGATAATTTTTAGTAACTTTTAAGTTGAGAAGTTATTATAGCATAATAGAAAAGTGACAAAATTTTCTATTATGTTACTGTAGCATAATAGAAAAGAGATTTATTATACTGATATCTTCTCACTAGTCGTAAAACTGACCATCATTCAATTAATTTTAAATATTGTTGCAGTAGAGGATCTGCATCTTAAGGAGTTAGATGTAAAAAGAGGTTTTTTTTTTTTTTTTTTTTTTTTTTTTTTTTTTTTTTTACACCGATTGAGAAATAAGAGATTTACATGCATCAATCCGAAGGGTTTTTTAGAAAAAAAAAAATGTAAAGAAAATTTTGTATGCAGATTAAATAAAAGCTTGTATAATTTAAAATAGACTCCAAGGTAATGGTATAGAAAGTTGGACAAGTTCATGTAAAGAAATGGCTATTATAAGTGCAATGCTAATCACTTTTGCTACTTTAAGAAATTCAAGTCCAGATATATTATTTTGTTACTAAATGTTGATGACATGTTAATAGCTAGACCAGACATAGACGAGTTCAAGAGAATAAAAGAGCAATTACCCAAGGAGTTTGACATGAAAGACTTGGATGCAGCAAAGAAAATCCTTGAAATGAGGGTCACTACAGACATGAAAATAGGACTTTGCAGCTGTCTCAAACTGAGTACATTAACCATGTATTAAAGAGGTTCAACATGAGAGATGCCATTAGTTAGCCATTTTCGTTTATCTAAAGATCATTCTCTCAAGATAAAGGAAGAAATGAATTTCATGGAGAAAATTCCATACACTTTAATCATTAGAAGTTTTTGATGTATGACGTGGCTTGCACAAGACCTGACATTAGGCATGTAGTTGGAGTTGTTAGTAGGTCTTCATCCAATCCTGGAAGGATACATTGAAAAGCAATCAAATAGATATTGAAATATTTATGTGGAACTACCAAATTTACTTACACTCTAGAAGTAGTGAGATAAGGCTTCAAGGCCATGTTAATGTATATTTTGTCAGCTAGATAGATTACAAGAGCACTGTTGGTTAGATTTTTATCATAAGTACTACTGTAATTTGTTGGATTTCTTAAATACAAAAGATTGTTGTTTTATGTACCACAAAAATAGAGTATATAACTATGACAGAAACCAATAAAGAGATGATAAGTTACAAGGTTTGTTGGTAAAATTAGGTTTCAAACTCGAAATCAATGTCTTGCATAGTGACAATGGAGTGTTATATATTTGGCAAAGAATTTAGCATTTCATTCAAGAACCAAGCATTTACTTCGTTATCATTTTATTAGATCTCTTTTTGAAGATAGAATTTTAACACTTGACAAGATTCATGGTAGTAGAAATTTAGTTGACACATTAACCAAGATCATAATTATAAATAAACAGGAGTTATGTTCGAATTCAGGAGGTCTTAGTCTAAAATTAGATATCAAACGCATATAGCTAATATAGTGTCACTGTCTCCAAATGGGAGATTACTAAGTGTGTGTGTGTGTGTAGAAATGCAAACCAAAGTGGAAGGTCATAATGACGAACAAAAACCCATCACCCACGTGGATGGGGCTGCTCCCTTCCACCAAAAGCCTCCAAACTCCAGAGGTGGATTTTTTCTTACTCCATATTTTGTGGGAACTTGTTTCCCTCTTCTTTGTATATAAAAATGAGATAGAAAGTATATGGGTTAAGCGAAGAAAAAAAAGAAAAGAAAAGAAAAGAAGAAAGGAGAGAGAACTGACAAGTTGAGAAAAATTCTTCTCCTATAATATTGTTCGATATTATCGTTAAGTTTGGGTTCCTTCCCATGAATACAGGTAGTTGCCAAATCATGTTAAATTTTGTGTTTTTTTGTGCTTGTGGTTTTTTCTAGACACATACCAATCTTATTAACAATATAAATATATAATCAAATTTACAAAATAAAAAAAAAAATAATTTTATTTTTGTATTTTAAATTGATTGAGGCTGCATTTAGAGGTCAAGTGACACCAAAAAAATACCAAAAATTGTCACTTCTATAGTAATTAAGTGTTTGCTAAACTCACAATTTTTTCACTTTTCTGCTCTGCTACAGTAAATAATTATTACAGTGGGCTCCACTTTTTTTCACGTTTCTATTCTACTATAGTAAAAAATTTTACCAAATAACTAAAAGTTGTCATTTTTCTGCTCTGTTACAGTAATAATTTTACCAAACACCTAAAAGTTACCAAAAATTATCAAAAATTTCATTTTGATTCTCCAAACACACCAAAAATTATCACTAACAATTTTTAACAAAAAACTACTAAAACTTACTAAAAATTTTACCTTCTAAACACCATCTGATTTGGATGTTTTTTCCCAAAAACTTTTCTTAGTACGAAGCATTATTCTATTTTTTTTTTCAAAATCCTTATATATGTGACAAAAAAAGGTATTATTATTAAAAAATAAAATAAAATTTAAAGGTAAAACTATATAAATAAACAATAACTTTTAAAAAATTTCAAACATTTAGCACATCTTTTAAAATTGTGACTATTAAGAAACATTTTACCAAGCCCACAAATTTTTTTTTTTTTTTTATTTGAAACAAAAGGCCCACCAAATTTAAAGGTCAGTAAATAGTAGATATGCTCTCTGAATTTCCATGATCATTATATTTTGCAATTATATATTACCTCAAATAATAGGTGAGGGTGCTAAATAAAATGCAAAAAAGTTATAAACTAAAATTATCTATGTAATTAATAGTTTTTAAAAAATATTTAAATGTATTATCATATTTTGAGTAGTTAATTGATTAAGGGATAGTAATGAAAGAAAATGAAAAACTTCTTCGAATTTCGTGGGTTCAACAAATTTTAAACTTCACTAGTTACTTCTAATTTTTACTTATTAAACAATATAGAGTTTTTCTTAAAAAAATATTGTGATTATATAGCATTATTATAAATTTTTTGCACAAAATTATATGGGATAGGTAAGGTATTATTATTTAACAAGAATAAAATAAAAATTTAAGGTAAAATTACATAAATGAATAATAACTTTTAAAACATTTCTAATGCCCAGCACATCTGTTAAAGTTATGTGACATGCCAGTTGAAATATTAAGAAACACTTTTCCAATAAATTTAAAAGTTCATTAAATATTAAGGGCTAGCTTAAAGTTACAAAAATTGAGATAAAATTTGATCTAAGTTACTTTTTATTGTTTGAATTGTAAACTATAAATCATAAAAATTAGAAATGAATAATTTCATTCAAATGAATTTTTATTTGTTCGAACGAATTTGGAAAGACGCTTTTGACTTTTCTATTAGAACTTTTTGAGATTTGTAAACATATTGTTGAGATTTATAAAAATTATATTGAGAGTTATAAAAATTTGTTAGGATTTGTAAAAATATATAGATTTATAGAGATTTATAAAAATTTACATAGTTTGAGATGAAAAAAATTGTCAAAAATTATAAAAATTTTAAAAATATTTTAGTATTTTTAAGAATTTCAAACGAGTCCTAAATATTCTCTTAATGTAAAAATACAACTTATAATTCTCGATCTCTCTTTGTTAACAATTGACTCATAACTAAAATTATTAGCTTCTATAGGTGGAAGCAGGGGTGGCAAAATAAATGAATTAGATGGGTTGGTGATGGGTTTAAACAGGTTAAAGGTTAAATGAGTGCAGCACAAAATGACCTACTTAAAAGACGAGTTAGATATGAGTGAGTTAGATATGGATTAGTACAAACTCATGAATCCGTATTCAGTCCATTTATTTTGACCCAACGTATTTTTTTCTAAATTAAAAATTTATTGCAATTAATTTGTTAATATATATAATTATATCATTATTATTTTGATCAATTCATTCAATGTTAGAGAAAAATTTTGAAATATATATAATTAGATATAGTTATAATTTTTATATAATTAATAAAATAATACGACCCAAACTCGTTTATTATAAATTTAATTGGTGAGTTACTGGGTATGAGTTTATTTTGCCACCCCTAAAAATGTGAATGGGTTTAGTTTAGACATAGAGATAGTTTTCAAGCAGTAGAAGAATCAAAGATTGTGATTTCATGTAAGTTGACAGTTTGTTGATGATGATCACTAGTTGCATGTACTAAATCAATGCTACTTATTTTTTTTTTAATTTTGGCATGGACGGCGTATCCACTAAGAATTTGGGAGCTAATTTAGTTTTGGTATGGACGACATGTCCATTAAGAATTTGGGAGTATATTAGTCAAGGGAAACTGTCAACCAAAAAAAAAAAAGGGTTTAAAAAAAATTCAAAGTAATAGTTTTTTGAGTCTTGATTCTAAGAAATTTATAATAATAATAATAATAATAACTAAAGCCACTACAATTAAGGAAAAATAAAAAATATAATTTTTTTAAAATTTCTAAAACACCCAATGAATTTCAATTAACCATCTAATTAAACCCATTTATAAATGGATGTTTTAAAAATTACTCATTAACAACTCAATTAATAAAATAACAAAACCCAAACTCATTTATTATGAATTTAATTGGGCGGGTTAATGAGTATGAATTAACTTTGCCACCCTAGGTGGCAGCCACTTTTCTTCAATGACTATGGTCTGCTTGGATCATATGTATGAGTGAAAATGTCACATTACAAATTTAATTTCCATGACGTCCAAACGTGTCCTTGCATGGTATGGACACATTCGTTCACGGATGCTGCATACAAGCCTTAGATCATTTCATTCAAAATTTTGATAGCCTTACATATACATTGCCATTTGCTTTTCAGAATAGCCAATTTAAAAACAAAAAAAGCCTCTGCAAATATCATTCAAGAGAGAAAAAAAAATAAATACCTATAAGAGAGAGAGAGAGAGAGAGAGAAAATAATATAATAATAATAATGGCATGTATGCATATATATATATATATAGAAGGGGAGATCAAATTACTTTTTAGTCCTCAAATATATTGTTTCTTTAACAGTGGCCTTTACACAAACTGTGAAAATAAGGAAAGCCCCACAGCTTGATGGCCTTTTGCTTCCCCAAAATGAACTGTACTATTATTATACGCTCACTGTATGGTTCCTTGCGCACACAGCTTGAAAACAAGTGCTCCCTCCAACCTCTGAGGTTGATAAGCTATGGGATTCACTATTTTCTTACCTTCCGGTTTTGGCAGCTCCTCGTGATCGGGAATCTTCTCACGCCAGACGAACTCGTTCTCATGTTCGTACTTTCTGAGCATCGCAGCAACCTCATCAATCTCCTGTTTGAAAACCGACCGCCATGACTCATCCCCAGGCATTTTCTTTTGCGCAATGGTTAATGCATGACACAGAACTCCAATTGCAGCCCCAACCTGACCAGCGACTTTTAGACCTTCCGCGAGGTACTTAAAACTTCTTAACTCGTGGAGAGCTTTGCATGATGAAATGAAATCCTACAGAGACGAGAAAAATAATTATCAACACAGGCATTTATCAAAACTCTATTGTCATTCCAAATGTGAATACAAGGTCTACATCGTCCTGGTCCAAAGATCAATGATAATGGTGGTGGTGGTTGTGCAGCAACTGCTGATAAAAAAGGGGAAAGAATCAGAAATAAGATGGAAAATTAATATGTTTGTGCATTTAATTAAGGTGAAATTCCATTTAGCCTTGAATTAATTTTCCAGCACCAGAAAATGTAAAGAAACCATATAACCAAAAAAGGGACGACAACGCTGTGGAGTTAATGGGTATCACTGACTGGTACTATAACACTCGCTTTCTTGGAGGACACACCCACCTTAGGACTTTAATTTTAATTGAATTGTGCTGCAAACTTTAGCTGGATAAATTGTGATGATCATGGCCCTCTCTCTCTCTCCATCTTTTCTGAGCTCATTTGTTGGCACTACTCCCTGTTTCATTTGGACCCCCTTCACATTCTTCATCTTTTCTTAACATAATGAACTCTTAACTATTATCTATTATCTTCAACTTATGTCTGTAATTACATCAAAACAGATCAATAACTCAAAATTTCAAAGCTCCTGCATCAACACTAAAATCCCGATGTACATATATGATCTTTGTCCATAGCCCAACACACATACGAAGTTAAAGTATAGCTCTATGAAATTGAAAAGCTCTCAATACAAGTGCAAAGTATATTTATGATGCATTTTATCCAAAAATGACCACTTCTTGGAGCAAGCCATGCTCTTCATTTGTTGTGGATTTTTTTGACTATTTGGCCCCATTTTTTTTTTTTCCCTTCTCTCTTAAGGCAGTAGAGAATCCTCCATTGATATAAGAAACAATTGAGATGATTATCATAATCCCTAAAGATTGTATTAATAAGCAAAATAATGAAGCAACTAGTCTCTTGAAAACCACCAGCTTGTGCAAGAGAAACAGGGAGATATCAAATTCAACCAAACAAGTATATCACCATAGCAGAAAATTATATTTCTTCATTTCCCAACAACTAGAAATTATATAAAAAAATGGATACGACGCGGTAGGAAGCAGGAACTGAAGATTGATCACATATGATAGCCTTGCAAAGAAGATTCGCTACACCCTTCCAAGGCTATAAGGAGAAAATTTTGACAATTCAATATAATTCCAGATCTAATAAAGCTCATATGTAATAACCCATTAACAGGATGGGAGAAAACAGACCCACGTATTCAAATTACAGTCCATGCCTGGCAAACTTGGAAACTACCAAACTAAACTTAAATATAAAATCTATTTGGTAGAATAGTAGTAAAACTATCATCAAATCAACTTAAAATGGAACCAAGACTTACTGCACGTCGTCCTGGATATACACAACTTCATATAACCTTTTGCATTGAATCAAACAGAGCTACATACTTATGCAGTAAGGTTATTTATAAAATTAGTGGACATATTAACTGTATGTCATCTTGTGTTGGCACCCATCCTTGGACACTAGCATGCCTCATATTCTTGTAAATTATTCAGCAAGTGCAATGGAGTATGGTATATATGGTTTACTATCTGGGTTTTTAGTGCCAACCAGAGGTATTAGAGCTTGAGGAAAAATCAAATATAATGTTCACTCCTAAGACACCAACAGATTGCTGATCAAGGGTTCATCTTGATCAGTGGCCGAGCCGAGATTTTCGATAAGTTGGGTCAAAAATTTGAACTATGTGATTCACTTTTTCTAGCTGCTAGTTAAAAGAAACAATTAAATTAACAAGTTAATCAAAAAAGTAGATATATATTAATGAAAAAATGTAGTTTCAATTTACGATTGACCCTGACAACTTTTCATGGTCGTGGCCTAAGTTAAAAGGGAACTGGAGGAAAGGTTTTTAACTTTTGGGGATTAAAGGGGGGAAAGTTCTTAACTTTTGGGATTTCTATTCTGACCTCTTTTTTCCCCAAATACAAATCTCTGTATGGGTTGGAACAAAAATAAATTTTAAAATGGGATCAAATGCGTAAAATCATAGTGAAAGTTATACCTATCTTTAACAAAATTTGGAAGTGAGTGAGGTCACTTGCCTACACTTGTCCCTACACGGCTCCGCCCGTGATCTTAATGTATCTAGGTTAGAATTACATTGTTATGAATGCAGCATTACCCCAAGTCTTGCTCTTTTTTACTTGAACTATCTTCTGTAAGGCTAAAACACTACAAGAATGGATCAAATCTTATAGCATAAACTCTTTTTGGGTAATTTCTTTCCAGTTCATGCTTCTCAAGACGGAACATGCATCCCTCAGAACAACAGTCAGTAATGGCTATTATTAATGAAAGATGTATGTTCTTCTGTGAAGCAGAAGAGTACGGAACAAGTCAAGGATTCAAGAGAGTCCAATTGTATTTCTATATTTAGAAGACAGGGAGGGAGACAGTGGTCATGATAAAGATAATATTAAGTGAAGCTTAAAGGAGCAGTGGATCCAAAAAAGAACTCATAGTAATTTGACAAGATGGATTTTCACAAGCATTGATAAATAAGTAATTAACAAAACATTGGTATACATGCTTCAAGAAAACATTTGTAAATTTTTGTACTCAGGAAGCATCCTTTGATGCCTGTTTAAACATTTGTGTTTGGGCATTTTACCATAATCAACGTGGACACAATGAAATATGTGTCACGACATAGGGTGGACATGGATCAGGCTAGGCCAGGCATAAAAAAATAGGGCCTAGGTCCAAGCACGCCTAATTAATCCAATTTAGTTTTTAAATATAATTTAAATTTTATTTTTAGCTAAAAAGTTAATTTTAAAATTTATAAAAATAAACAATTTAGTACTAAAAACAAATTTATATGCTCCAACTTGAGAGGGAGTATTAAAGATATGATTATTGTAAATATAGAAATCAGTTATAGAATAGGTTGTATATTTCTCCTTTCCTAGAATAGGAGAAGATATGATTTTGTTTCCTAAATTTGTATAGTTCTAAGTGTATAAATAGATGTTGTCACAACCTTTTAAGGTGTGAAGCCTTTTCATTCAATTCATACTCTTGACAGATTACACCAATTTCCATTTTTTATTCGTACCTTGATTATAGATACAATACAAGGGAGAAGGAGAAACCCATCTCTCCTAATCTCTTATTCTTTCTCTCAACTCAGATGAAAACAATCATATGGATAAAAAGTAATTGTCATCTCAATTCCTACAAGTAGGTCACTTGGCAGAGTGGCATTGAAGTATAGAGCCTTAATTATTATTGTGGATTGTGCATTATGAGCAACAAATATCCATGGGAGTTGCTCCAAAATCATGCTGAGATACACAAACCTCTCTAAATATCAAAAGCACTAACATGGGAGGTGGCAAAAAGGAAGGAGAATGAAAATACAGAAAAACAAGCATACAAAATGTGATTTATCACTTGATAACTAGTTCCACTAATGAATTGGGTTCCATAATAATTACTAAAAAGAAAAAAGTTTTCAATAGCCGAATATTAAATCAAATTTTGAAAAGATATTAGACTTATTAAGTCTATCAAGTAAATCCTTTTTATTAGGTATTGGATGCCTAATCCATTTTAAAACCTTATTTAAAGGTTTGTAATTAATAACGAGTCTAGGAAAACCTCGTTCCTTTTCAGCAGCATTATTTACATAAAAGGCAGTACAACTCCATGGGGAGTAGGAGGGTCTTATTAAACCCTTTTGTAAAAGAGAATCAATTTCCTTTTTACACATTTCAAGATATTTTTGATTCATTTGAGCAGGTCGAGCTTTTGTAGAAATATTTCTTTCATCAAAATCATCTTCATATGGAAGAGATACTGTGTTGTTTTCGATTCCAAAATGCATTTGGAATATCATAACAGATTTCTTTTTGAAATTGCTTTTCTAAAATAGAAATTTTTTCTTGAATAAAAGATTCTTGTAAACGTTTTTCAACATCAAGAAATTGAAGTTCTTGTTTTAGAAAACCTAGTTGTTTCTCTTTTAGAAAAACTTATTCAAGTTCATTGAGAACTAAAGTTTTAGGATCAGTTATGAACTGAAAAACTATGAGGGTGTTTGGTATGATAAAAAGTGAGATAAAATGAAATAAATTGTGGGTTCGTAATGCGTGCAGTGAGATAAGTTTTAAAGATTTTCAGAGATTTTCAAAATTTTTCAGAATTTTGCTTGAACCCAAACACCCCCTATATCCTTATTTTTATAGAAAGAATAAATACCAGTAGAATCTATCTTAGAGATGGGGATAATTTCCCTAAACAATGAGGTGCCAAGTATAACATGCTGTGAAAGATTTTTCACAAGTAGCATGGCAATTGGAATGCATATATCATCCACACAAATTTTAACATTTGATAATTTATAATTGACCTGTAATTTATTATTGCTGGCAGAAGTGAGAGTTTGAACAGTTTTTTCAAAATACTGTGTTAGAATTAGTCCTTCATTTACACAGTTAATGTATACTCCACTATCCATAAGGGCTATCAAATTATGAATGACAAAATTATTATTAATCACAAGATTAATTTTAACATACCATTTTTGAATGGTTACTTCCCTAATCATATTAATTAGGTAAGGTTCATCTGAAACTTTAGATTTGCCTTTTTCTAATCTTTCGATCCTAGTTCTTAAGAGAACTATTTTCTATCTTTAAGGTAACGATTTCTACCTTAAGTTTATTTATCTCTCTTTTGAGGTCCTGAATAGTAATTGGCTGACTAGACTGACTTTAATTCAGCCTTTTATATACTTCTTTCATACTATATATATCCGAAGTGTTTGAATTGTTAGGGATTTTGGCCTCTATAAGAGATTTTAAAATCCATTTTCTTAAATCTAAATCAGTCACTTTAGATGCTAAAGTGAGTGGGTCATCTTGCTCTGAGGTTAGGACATTAATTCCTAAATCTTGCATAGCAGCAAGGGCTATATCTACTTCGTTGTCATCTTAGCATTTATAGGGAGAAGGTTGAAGTTCATTAGATGAACTGCTAAAATATTCTAATTCTAATAACTCATTTTCTTATTCGAGTTCGAATTCTCTATCCTCATCAGAGGGAGGATTTGAATTGAGAACTAACTTGAGGATGGTCTGTTTCGAGTCTTCATCTATTTGAAGCTCTTGCATTTTGTTCTTAAGGAGAAACTTATTGGCATAATGGCCAATTTTTTCAAATTTCCAACATTTGATTTCTTTTCTAGGCTTAGGTTTGAACCTAGGTCTGGAAGGTTTAGACCTTTCCTGTAGAGAAGGTCTTTAGGATAGGAAAATTTTCCTTTTTTAACATATTTCCGTTTAGGAGGATGACTAACCTTTCTAGTCTTAGGGGCCTCAGGAATATCATATGCAAATTGATCGCAAAAGTCCCTTAATTCCTCTCTTTCAGACAATTGATGTCTCTTTATCTGATTTCTAAGCTTTAGATCATTACATAAGGCTAGACCTTCCTTTTTTACAAATCCCATAAGATTGCCGTATGTCAGTATTGAGTATGGAATACTAACTCCATACTTATTTCTAATTGCAGTTTTCACTCTTTCGTTAAAGAGTGAGGGTAAGCCATCAATAAACTTAGATTTCCAATGGTCTGAGCCAGCATCATTCAACTGAGTGACTATGGCAAGGAATATGTCTTTATACCATCTATAATGGGACAAAGTATGACATCTAAGATTCTGAAGTGAGAGAATAGTAAAAGTAATACTAATTTTATTTTGCAAGAAGGAAGGCTAAAGATTACAGGTAAAGATAAACAAGCTAAGGAAATTGAAAGAAAAACTTTGCCTGAACAAAGTTCCAGTCATCCCTTAAATAAGAAGAGACAATACTATGTAGACCTTAAGAATACAATTTGGAATCCGCGAAATTATTACAGATATTATTTTCTTTTGACATTTTATACAAACGACAATACTTAGTTGGTGGCATGTGCTTGGTAGGTGCAGTCGGTCGGCTAACTTGAGTGACAGGTAGCATCTACCTTTATCAAAGGCACCGAAAGTATTTTATCGGTTTATGGAGCTGTCATAAAAATAGCTAACCATGGGTCCAACTTATGTTTGGAGGAATCTTGGCACATGGAGGGCCAGCTTTGGGTGGACAGCTGTCCACGATTCCTAACGTCATTAGTGACATCACTCAGCCTTTCCTTTTTCTTTGTCTTTTCGGAGCATTTCAATGGCTGCTTCTAGAACATCTTTAGGCTGTGCCGGGATGTTGTCATCAGCATTTTGGGATTCACTCGCTAAACCGGGTCATCTGAATGAGAAGAGTGGGTATCCAGCGACATTTGGGACTTTGATTCCCCAAAAGCATCATCAAATGTATTTTTGAATTCTGCCTCAAGAAATTCGAGACATTTAACCATGATTTCTTGGTCATTAGCCCTAGGGAACCTTCGTTTAAGACTTTTACGAAGTTGAGCCATATAATCAGACTTAGATTCTGATTCATCTTCCTGATGAGAAGCCTGAGCTATATAGTCAGCAATTTTCTAGTTAATCTTAAAGATTAATTTAGAAACCTCAATTTGTTTCCGCCATTGGAAATGGAAGGTTCTATACAGTGTCGGGATGCCTAGATCATCCAATTCAATCAATAATCCCATTTCCAAATCCAAGGGATATTGAATTTGGCCCAAAAATAGAAAATGGGATGGCCCCCATAAATTTTTTGAGAAATATTATTGAAAATAGGATGAGCCTCAATCCATGAATCATAGAGAACCTGCACTGGTTTAGGCATTAAAGAAAGAGAAGGCCCAAAATGCTCCAACCAGGTATAGAACCATCGGGGAATAGTTTTAGTATTTTGGAAGAATTCTTCCCTTATTCGGAAAAACTTTGGAATTTTCATAATAAAAAGTAAATTTCCAGGAATTCATACAATCCCAATAATTAAAAACATATCCTTGAGAATCATGAGGGATTCTCAGTTTTCTGGTTTTGAAAGGGTCATTACCCCAATCTATAATAGTATAGAGTTATTGGATAAAGCATTGGCTATAATCTATGTCTTTAGAGACATTATTATTATTATAAAAGTGGCGTATTTCCACTGAACCAGTAGTAGTAAGCATAACTTTGCAGACATACCGATATTTATACTTAAGTACTAAATACCCAAATCGACCAAGGTAACGCTCTTTAAGATACCAGGGATCGTTGAGCCATTGATCATCTTCTTCATTGAGAGGAAAAATAGGCTCCATATGCGAGCTTACCTCATATGTAGGCTTAGCCATAAGCACTTGGGCTGCAGAAGTTTCTGGCTTAGATCCAGAAGAAGAAATAGAGGCCTTAGAGCCTTCTTTTTGTTTCTGCAAATAGTCTGCTAAATCTTTTTCTCGTTTGGCGAGATATTCCTAGAGATCCACCATATGGGATGGCTCAACTTCATCATTACCTAAATAAGAAAATGGATTAACATAAGGCCCAAAATTGCCTCTGGAAGAGATGTGGACCATATTTGATCTACGACCTTTACCACCACGTGGTGCTAGGGGCCTAAATCCCCTCCCTCTACCTCGTAAAGAGGCCATTCAAGAACCCTGTAAAAATTTACGAGTAAGGAAATCAGGAAGAGAATTAGATTCTCCTTTAAATATATTCAATAGTGAAATCAAAACAACTTAATTGTACTTGCCAACCAGCATAGATCTGTTTGGATACCAGATTTTTAACATCTTTTTCAAGGATAGGTTTAATTGCGCTACAATCAATGCGGAGGAGAAATGGCTGATTCAATAAATCATCTTGAAATTTAGTAATACCTTTTACTATAGCTAAACCAAAACCAAACCAAACCAAACTAAGCCTTTTCCCACTAGGTGGGGTCGGCTAACATTTCTCTTTTAATAGTCGTGTATTTCGATTGCGTCTGGTTCTATTTACCAGATGTACACTTGACAAGATATTCTTTGTGGGTATTGTGGGTATCAGGATGACGTTGTTTTAGAATACCGTCATAGCCAATATTACTGGCATCAGTTTGTACAATCTTGAACCACTTAGATTGGACAAGAGAGAGACAAGACAAGTTTTGAACTTCAGCCTTTATTGTTTGTACAGTTTTTGTATGTGCATCAGTCCATGGACTATTATCTTGCTTCTTAGATAACCTAGCATGTAAAATGGTTGCTTCGACTGCCAAATTTTTATAATAGTCCAAAACATAATTCAGACTACCCATAAATTTTTATAATTGCTTATGATCAGTTAATTCATCTGGGAATTTGGAAGCAAATTCAATGCTTTGGGAAATAGGAACTCGTTGTCCTTGAGAAATATTATATCCTAGGAAGCGAACATGGGTTTTGAAAAGTCTCATTTTAGGGTAAGATATTACTAACCCATTATGTTTAATGATTTCCTAGAAGGTTTTTAAATGTTTAAAATGTTCTTCAAGGGTTTTGGAAAAGATTAAAATATCATCTATATATACCAAAATATATTAAGTATAAGGGTTAAATATAGAATTTATAATATTCTGAAATTTAGAAAGAGCATTTTTTAAACCAAATGGCATAATATTCCATTCATAATGCCCAAAAAGTACAGTAAATCCTGTCTTATAACGGTCTTTTTCAGCTATTTCAAAAACATTTAATTGTTTTTGTTGTTCTTGAATGTAAAAATTCAAAAACCAATGTACAAAATATATAATTTTGTTTTACTACTCTCTTTGCGCACTTTGGTCGAATTGGTATCAGAGCCAAGTTACAAGTCCCTGCAGTTCTAAATTGCTAATTACTAAGGTATGAAGTATTAAAGCATTATTTCCTTTAATTATGTTTTTACCTTAATATTTCTCTCTTCTCCTTCTTAAGTTTCTTATGGATCGTTCCTAAGTCGCGTTGTTAGGGTTTAGACAAGGTTGTCACAGGTACCATGAACGTAAATCGTTGACAAACAAGTAGGAAACTTAAGAAATTGATAAAAGAATGGATTAATAATAAAGCAAGCATAACTAATTAAAATGATGTTTTATTTCTTTATACCTTAGTAATCCTTAATCTACATGCTTCGTCGTACCCCGTCCAGAGCCTCTAGTAGTAGATCTAATGCTGCCACTAAAACTACCCATATGGTAGAGTTTAGGAACTCAATAAATGGGCTATCCCTAAGGTAGAACCTACAAAAATCTATCAATTAGGTTTCTTTGAGAAAATTGATAGATCAAAAATTTCTGTCAAGACAATGGAACAGACTGTCACTATGGATCAGTCTGAAAAAACCCTCGAACTTCTTACTAGGGAAGACCTCCAAACCTATTTTGGAAACTACAACTATGTTCATATAGGACTGGTTCAGGTTGCTTTCAAACCTTTGACTTTGCCTGGAGCTAATAACTCCATCCTCACCTATCTACAAGATGCTAGAGATAGGAATTTTAGGCAATCACTCATGGGAGTAATTCAGACAAGCCTGAGTCATGGACCAATCTTTTTCAATGCCTATCCTAACCTAAGTCTTAGTTTGACGGATAGGAATATAGATCAAGCTCTAAGTTTGAGAGTTCAGTCTCATGGATACGATTTTCTTGAAGGATCAGAGACTATAGCTATAATCTATAGGATCCATTTTAAGGTATTAAAGACCTTATGTCCTAATGTTAGAAGAATAAGTCAACCTCGTCAGACAGTCCTAATAGAGACTAATTTGCTCTCTTCCAACATAGCAACCAATAGGATGCTCAAATGGGAAGAAATTGATTTTCCCTCAAACTAGAATTTGCAACAAGCAGTTCCTCCTCGACCACCTCCATCTGATCAACTAGATCAAATAATTCAACATACTTCTGGGGATAAGAAATAAGCTTTTCTCCATAGAATCGAATTCGATTCCTGCCTTCCAGATCTTCAGTAGATTTTAGGCTAGATTCTAGATCTGTTTGATCCGAAACTTATAGGGCATCTATTCCCCCAACTGACTAAAGTTTATGAATCCTCTAAAGATTTGGAAAATGAATTACAGGGAATTAGAATATCTAATTCTCAAATTCCTAGAGGAATTTACCAAGAACCTGAGAGTTCTCAAAGGAGAAATTCTTCGACAGCTTCAGAAATGAGTTTCCATGTGTAGTTATTACATAGGAACTCTAGATCTAGAAACTAAGCTAGATCTTACCCTAGGAAGTTCTTTAAAAATTCACCTTAATAATGATTTAATGAATCCTCAAAATGAGTGTTTCAGAAATTGGTACTTTTCAAAATTTGATAAAGACCAACAACAGTTTTATAAAACTGAATATTTTTCTGAATTAGAAAAACAAAACAAAATTATATATTTTGTACCTTGGTTTTAGAATTTTTACATTCAAGAACAACAAAAACAATTAAATGTTTTTGAAAAGAAATGGAAGATTCTTGAAGGTCAGATTATAAAACCTGTTCATCCCCCAGCTCAAAATATACTTTTGCAGCAACATGTTGAAGTTGTTCCTTATATTAAAATCCCCACAATTCTAGGATTAGAACATGTGGAGGCTAAAATTAAGGATATTGTCTTCCTTTATAAACAGCTCAATTATACTAATTCTTTTATGCAAACTATGGGACTTCAACTTTCCTGTATTGAAAATGCTTTATCTAAGCTCCAAAATAAAGTTTCCACAACCGAACAGCCTCCTTTGGAATTTTTTAAGGCTCCATTAATTAAACCTCCTGAAGAGATAGTGGAGGATTTAAAAATCCTGAATTGACTATAGAAAGTATAGTTAAAGGAATTCAAGACAAATTTGGTTCTCTTAAAATTGACACTCTTCAAGAAGAAGACCCCGAGATTATAGAATCTCAATTTTCTCCGAATTTTGACATCAATAAGCTAGGAGCAAGTAAAAGGAAAATCGCTTGGGATTATACTCCCAAATCAGGTCCTAGACCCTTAGAAAAGTTCTATTATACTAGACCCACTCCTTTGGATGTTCTCTATGAAGAATCCACTGAGGCTAACCAGTATGTGTATACTACCAAAACTGGTTGTACTTGGACTATCGATGGCTTAACTAATAAGCTCATCCATGAAATGTGCCATAGGATGTTACTCTATGCAACGGTGCAAAAGGCAAATGGCACTTCAGATAAGAAAGTTGCCAAGAATATAATTGCTGGGTTCCAAGGAACTCTCCGGGGATGGTGGGATCATATTCTCAATGATGCTCAAAAGACTTCTATATTAGAAGCCACTAAAATCACGGAAGAAACTATTATTGTAAAAACTGAAGGTTCCTCCACAATTGAAGGAACTCCCACACCCGTTTCCTCTGAGGATGCAGTTTATACACTTATCTGTACCATAGTTGATCATTTTACCGGTCAAATCACTAATGAAAGTGAAACTATAAGGACACTACTTCAGAATCTTAGATGTCCTACTTTGTCCCATTATAGATGGTTTAAAGACACTATTAATGTACATACATTATTAATAATAGTATTAATAAGTAGAATGTATCTGGACTAGAAGGTACTTGTAAAGTCATACTAGAATATGTGTAGTCACCTGTTCATTGAATATAAATTAGCACACAGTAACCCAGTTGAGTGTGTGGAGTGTTCAATTTCATCATGGTATCAGAGCAACAACTCTGAATTTCTAAGGGTATCAACTCAGTGTCTGTTGTGAGCCAAAGAGTTCGTACCTACAGTTCAGTCCGGAAGTTCACTCGTCACTGTCAAACGGGTAGAACTCCCTTCTTTCGTGGCTAGTTCAGTTAGTTACCAAGCCCAAAAAAGTCGCCGGAATCAGATGATCGTTGTCGGAAGTAGCGCCGGAAGTCCTCCACGCGCCGTCATGCGCCGGCACCTTCATTGCGCGTGGGCCTCATGCGCCTCTTCTGTCCAGCGCGTGTGAGCCGCGTCACTGTCTCCTTGCCTTGGGTTGCTCACAGACTGCTCGCCCAAGTCCGGCGAGGCTTCTAGTCACCTTCTGTTTCCGGTCAGTTGTTTTTTTTTTGATCACTTGTTTTCACAGTCCACTGTTTCTTCGAGAAAGTACAATTATTTGCTTCCATGGCCTCCGAAAATCCAGTTGAACTGAAAGTAATTGGTGGATCAGTCCCTATACCACAACAGTTAACAACCCAGAAATTGAATTGCTCAAATTTCATTCAATGGTCTAAGGCGATTAGGATTGCATTGACTGGTTATGATAAACAAAAGCATTTAACTGAATCTGGGCCTGCAAAACAGATCCTAGTTTTGATGCTTGGGTTCAAGAGGACGCTCATCTGGTGAGTTTGTTATGGAATTCTATAGAACCTTCTATAGCCGACATGTGTACACATCTCGACTCATGTAAAAACATATGGGAATATGTTCGTCTTTTGTTCTCAAGTGATCGCACCCGTATGTATGATTTGTCTCTGGAGTTCTTTCAGCTGCAACAGCCTGGTAGACCTGTCACCGAATACTTTGCTTCCCTCAAACGTGCTCATGAAGAGCTGAATTCCCTTCAACCATTGTCTACAGATATTAATGAAATGCAAAAACAAAGGGAGCAAATGGTTGTACTTCGATTCCTTACATGATTAGATTTAGAATTTGAGCCGGTTAAAGCTCAAATACTGAGCGGTGCTTCGCTTCCCTCATTTGCAGAAACATACTCTCGAGTTATGCGAGCTACTTCTCGTGTCACTTCAGCTACTACTAATGCAACACAATCTGCCCTCATTAGTCAAACACCTTCAGAGAATAAGAATTCTGTTTCTCAGACTTCTTATCCATCTAGCGATAGTGGAACACGCAGAGGACACGGTCGTGGTCGCGGAGGACATACCACGAGATCCAAATGCTCCAATTGTGATCGGGTTGGACATGTTCGTGAAAATTGTTAGAACCTTCATGGAAGGCCACCTTATATGGCCCATGCTGCTTCATCTGATGTGCCAGTATCTACAAAGAAGTCCAGAAATAGTGAGAATGCTACATCATCCACAATGACAATTTCAAGGAATAAATATGCCAAATTCCTGCAATATCAAATGGCTTGTCAGGCATCACTTCCAATAGCCTCTTTGGCCCATCGCGGTAATTCTATTACTTCTGTGTCTACCTCTTCACATGATCCTTGAGTCATAGATTCAGGTGCTTCAGACCATATATCCGGTACTTCTTCACTATTCACTAATATTCAGTCTTTCTTTATTTCCAATGTTACCACCGCTAATGGTTTGTCTAATCCAGTGAAGGGTATCGGTACAACTTGTCCATCTCCTGATTTGGCCTTATCTTCTATTTTATATGTTCCATCTTTGTCCTTTAATCTATTATCTGTTAGTAAACTCACTAGACAACTAAATTGCTCAATAACTTTCTTTCCTGATTCTGTGATCATTTAGGATTTAAAGCACAATGACTCTATTATCTGGCTGGCTCGTTTTCTTCTTCATCCACCACCTGTTCTACAACCGCTTCTCCACTGGAAATTCATTGTTGCATTGGTCACCCGTCTTTTGACAGGTTGAAGGTTATGGTTCCTAGTTTGAGTCAACTTCAGTCTTTGATTGTGAGTCTTGTCAGTTAGGAAAGCATCACCGTGCTTCCTTTAGTCCTAGAGTCAATAAAAGGTCCTCAAGTCCTTTTCATTTGGCCCATTCTAATGTATGGGGACAGAGTCGTGTCATTTCAAAGTTGGGATTTCACTATTTTGTTACTTTTATTGATGATTTTTCCAGACTTACATGGGTTTATATAATAAAATATCGTCCTAAATTATTGTCTATCTTTCAATCCTTTTGTACTGAAATTAGAACCCAATTTGATGTGACTATCAAAGTCCTTCTCAGTGATAATTTTATGTCCTCTTTTGGCATGATTCATCAATCTTCATGTCCTCGAACTCCACAACAAAATAAAGTTGCAGAGCGAAAGAATTTACATCTTGTTGAAATAGCCAGGTGTTTGATGTTTCATATGAAGGTTCCCAAAACCTTTGGGGGGATGCTATTCTCACTGCATGTTACTTAATAAACAGAATGCCATCCACGGTTCTACAAGGTTGATCACCTTATTCTGTTCTGTTTCCACAATCACCACCATTCCCTCTTCCACCACGGGTCTTTGGGTGTGTTGCTTTTGTTCACCAACTTGATAATAGTACTGACAAGCTTAACCCTCGTGCTCTTAAATGTGTATTCTTGGGATATTCAAGGTTGCAGAAAGGATATCGATGTTATAGTCCTTCTCTTCATCGATACTTTGTGTGTGTTGATGTCTCCTTTTTTGAAAATACTTCTTTCTTTTTCTAATGTTTCATCTGTGTCTGATTTCAATGAAAGTCTTTCTTTGCCTGTAATATCTCCTTTTCATCTTTCTCGTCCTGATTTGCACCTTTACACCAGACGACAGGCAGCTTTAGAGTCCGTTCCTTCTGCTTTAGCTGCTCCATCTTCTCCCAGGTTGTCTTCAGATCTTACTCTTGAGCCTGCCATTTGTGACCTTAATCTACCTATTACCTTCGAAAAGCTACATGAACCTACACCTCTCATCCTATTTCTAATTTTGTCTCCTATGATGCATTGTCTCCTTCTTATCCTGCTTTTGTTACTTCTCTATCCACTGTGTCTATACCTAACTCTGTGTCTAAAGCATTATCTCATTCTGAATGGCGTGCTGCCATGGAAAAAGAAATGTCTGCCCTTCAAGCCAATGATACTTAGGATTTGGTTGCTCTCCCCTCTGGCAAATCCACTGTTGGTTGTCATTGGATATACAATGTCAAAGTGAATCCAGATGGTTCTGTTGATCGGTTGAAAGCACGACTTGTTGCTAAAGGATACACTCAGATCTATGGCTTGGATTTTTCTGAAACCTTCTCTTCTGTTGCCAAGATTACTTCTGTTAGGCTTCTCATTTCCCTTGTAGCTATGTTTCACGGGCCCTTACATCAGCTAGATATCAAGAATACCTTTCTTCACGGGGATCTTACTGAGAAAGTCTATATGGAGCAACCTCCTGGGTTTGTTGATCAGGGGGAGTCTGGCCTCGTCTGTAAATTTAAGAAAGCATTGTATGGCCTAAAACAATCACCTCAGGCCTGTATTGGAAGATTTAGTACTGTGGCGATGGATTTTGGATTGACACGATGTGGTGTTGATCATTCTATTCTTTATCGTCATTCTTCTCAGGGGAAAAATATGATTGCTTGTTTATGTGAATGATATTGTGATCACAGGAGATGACACACGAGGTATACATGATCTAAAGTTGTTTCTCCAAGCTAAGTTCAATACCAAAGACTTAGGTTCATTGAAATATTTTCTGGGAATTGAGATTGCGAGATCACGTAAGGGGATTGCTTTGTCTCAAAGGAAGTATATACTTGACTTGTTGTCTGAATATATACTTGACTTGTTGTCTGAAACTGACCTGTTAGGCACCAAACCAATTGATACTCCCATGGATCCCAACACAAAACTTCTGGTGGATAAAGGAGAGTTATTGAATGATCCCGGGAGGTATTGCAAATTAGTCAATAAACTCAATTATCTAACAGTTACAAGGCCAGATATCTCGTTTGCTACAAGTGTAGTTAGTCAATTCTTAGATGCACCTCGTTCTAGCCATTGGGATGCTCTTATTCGCTTTTTAAGGTATCTTAAAGGTGCACCAGGATGTGGCTTGTTGTATAAAGATAACAGTCATACTATTGTCCAAGGTTACACAGATGCAGATTGGGTTGATTCTCCATCATATAGACAGTCCACGACAGGATATTGTCGTTATGAGAGGAAATTTGGTATCTTGAAAAAATAAAAAACAAATTGTGGTAGCCCGATCTAGTGCAGAATCAGAATATTGGGCCATGGCACATACATCCTGTGAATTGATTTGGATTCTTCATATGTTGACAGAATTGGGAGTCTCTGGATTACAGACTATGGAACTATTTTGTGATAATCAAGCTGCTATCCACATAACTTCTAATCTAGTGTTCAATGAGCAGACTAAGCATATAGAAGTTGATTGTCACTTTGTCAGGGAAAAAATCTTACAGAATGTCATCAAGACAAGTTATGTCAAAACTAAGGATCAATTAGCTGATTTGTTTACTAAAGCTCTTGGAGGATCTAGAGTACGATATATTTGTAGCAAGCTTAGAACATATGATGCGTATGTTTCAGCTTGAGGGGGAGTGTTAATGTACATTATTAATAGTAGTATTAATAAGCAGAATGTATCTGGACTAGAAGGAACTTGTAAGGTCACACTAGAATATGTATAGTCACCGTTTGAATGAATATAAATTAACACACATGAACCCAGTTGGGTGTGTGTGGTGTTCACCTCAATATTGTGATGTTTAACTTCAACATATTTGAAATAAAAACTGGATTATGGTAGATGAAGCAAGGACAAAGGAAGGTTACTGATTACTACATGGAAATGCTAACTCTATGGCAGGAACTCGATCTGAGTTGTGAAGAAGAATGGGAATGTGCAAGCGATAATGTGCGATACAAGAAGAGACTCGAGAATGAGAGAGTCTTTGAATTTCTTGCAGGACTTAATCAGGTTTTGGATGATGTACGAGACAGAATCCTTGGTTGTCGACCTCTTCCTTCAACCAGTGAGATTTTGCCAAAAGTTGACATAAAGAAGCCAGGTAGAAAGTGATGTTAAAGGAGTTTGTCTCTGTGGAACTAGAGGCCTATGCTTTGGTGTCTCCTGGAACTCCTGCAAGGTCAAACTCCAAACAACCAAAAGGCGTCCCTGGTGTAAGCACTATCAGAAGCCTAGCCACTCAAAAGATAATTATTGGCTAATTTACGAGAACTCTACTGATTAGAAGCTAAGACAAAATCACAAAAATTGGGGATATCAAGTTGTTACTGAACACCAAACTGAGAAACAACAGGAGCAAAAAAGCACTCATTCCATTCCAAGCAAAATCATGGAAATGATGCACTCCAAGCCTCGGGTCAATCCTTCACAAATACTCCTCCTGGTTCCTTAGCCCATAAAGGTACTCTTTTGAAAGCTTTAACAACCTCCCGCACTCACCATGGATTATTAATTCTAGGGCATTTAACCACATGACCAATTGTTACCATCTTTTTACATCATACTCACCATGTGCTAGATATCTAAAAGTGAAAATTACAAATGGATCACATGCCCCTGTTGCAAGCAAAGGGAACATTCGTATCTCAGATTCGATCATTCTAGAATTTGTCCTTCATGTCTCGATTATCTGTTAGTCAATTAACTAAACAATCCAATTGCTTTGCTAAATTTCTTTCCCCTCACTGTATTTTTCAAGATCTATCATCAGGAAAGACAATTGGTAGTACTAAGAAGTATGAGGGACTCCACTACTTTGATGAGGTTAAAATGAGTGGCAAGCATCAAACTATTATCTGTAATTTTGTTCTAAGAATAGTGAACTCTTATTATGGCATCCCATGATGGGTCATCCCAGTTTCAATATTTGCAACATTTGTTTCCTTCACTCTGTTCAAATAAAATGCCTTTTGATATTCAGTGTGAAGTGTGTGAACTTGTAAAACAAAAATGTTCTTATTTCCCAAGGTCTAAATACAAACCATCTAAACCATCAACTCTAATTCACAGTGATTTGTGGCGTCCTTCTCGTACTCCTGATCGAATCCATACAAGATGGTTTGTTACTTTCATCGATGATAATACATACTTGCCCATGTTGGGTTTATTTGTTGAAAAATAAAACTGAAGTCCGTTCTGTGTTTACAAATTTTCATGCCATGGTTCAAACACTATTTCACACAAAAATCCAAATCTTGCGTACTAATGATGGTACTGAATACTTCAATAATTGTTTGGGTCACTAGCTACATGAACATGGCATCTGTTATGGCTAGGGAAGAAGGAAACAGATAGTTTCTTAATGAACCAAAATTCTGAGATTTTACTATATATTTCCCTCTGTTTTCTACAGCTATTTATAGCCTTCCTAGGCTAGGTTACATCCAACCTTCCCTCCAATTACAACTACTAGAATAACTACCACTTAGCATGTTTTCTGTTACACAGAAAACAGAAAAACAGAAAGTCACAAAAACAGAAAGCAACTAACAGAAAGTAACAGAATTAACAGCTCCCATGGTGGTTAACTACGGTCAACTACATATAACAGCATCATTCATCAAAGTTCGTGTCTTGACAGCCCTCAACAAAATGGGATTGCCGAACAAAAAAATAAACACATACTTGAATTAACCCGTGCATTGATGTTCACTACAAATATGCCCTAATTGTTTTGGGGGATGCTGTCTTAACAGCTATCTATCTCATCAACTGGATGCCTAGTCATGTCCTATCCTTTGCTACACCTCTCCAAAAATTTCAAATTGTCTTTCCTAACTATCAGTTGAGCTCCACTTTTCCTCTAAAAGTTTTTGGCTGCACAGCCTTTGTACATGTTTCTGCTCATTAGCATACTAAAACTAGAGTCTAGGGACTTAAAATGTGTATTTCTTGGCTATGCACCCACTCAAAAAAGCTATAAATGTTATGATCCAGTCTCTCACCGAATCTTTGTCAACCTAGATGTCACTTTCTTTGAAACAATTCCATTCTACCACAAATCCTCACTTCAGGGGGAAAATTTTAGTGAAGCTCGAACCTTGAAAAATTCAAGTGATGCCTGTCAGTTCTTTTATCTCCCGAACACCAAGTATGTCATTCCACCATCCTTTGAAGATAGAAACTTATACTCAAGGGGAGATATAGAAAAACAAAAGGACAAGACGATACTTGTGTACTTAAAAAAGCCAAAATCAAGACTTGACAAGAATCTCATACATAAGGCACCAAAAGAGTCTGAACCAGTGATGGCTCCGAGCAACCATGAGTCTCCCTCCCAGCCAAATCAAGTAATAGAACTTTCCTATGATAATTCTAAACTCAATGATGTTGATTTACTTACTACTCTCAGAAAACAACCTCGCTTATGCACTTTATCCTATTTCAAAATTTGTGTCTTATGCTACTTTATCCACTGGGTATCATGCTTTTACTTCTAACCTTGACAGGATAGAAATTCCAAAGAACATTCAAGAAGCATTGGCTACTCCTGAGTGGAAAGAGACATTAATGGAGGAGATGAGAGCATTGGAGAAAAATGGAACTTGGAAGATAACAAACTTACCAAGAGGAAAGAAACCCGTGGGACGCAAATGGGTATTCACTGTGAAACACAGAGCTGATGGGACAGTGGAAAGATACAAGACCCGCATTGCTGCAAAAGGGTTTACTCAAATCTATGGCATTGACTACATAAAGACATTTGCACGTATGGCAAGACAAAATACCATCCGGGTACTCTTGTCCTTGGCAGCCAACTTGGATTGGCCACTTCAACAATTTGACGTCAAGAATGTATTACTAAATGGAAACTAGAAGAAGAGGTATTCATGACACTACCTCCGGGATTTTGCAAGAAAGGTGGAGAAAACAGAGTGCACAAGCTGAAAAAGTCCTTACATAAACTCAAGCAATCTTCTAGGGCGTTATTTGATAGATTTGCAAAGGTAGTAAAAAGGGAAGGATATGAACAAGGATAATCAAATCATAATATGTTCGTCAAGCAAGAAAATAGGAAGGAACAATCCTAATTGTATATGCCAATGACATTATTCTAACTGCAGATGATATAAAAGAGATGGGAAGATTGAAGAAGGTCTTCGCTACTGAATTTCAAGTAAATGATTGGGCAATGGAAGTGGCAAGATCAAAGAAGGGGATCAGCGTCTCCCAGCAGAAAGATATTCTGAATCTCCTAACTGAAACAAGCATGCTTTGTTGTAAGCCTAGTGTTACACCCATTGAACTAGGAAGAAGAACAGAAGGTTTGGGAAAACCTATTGAAAAGGAGAGATATCAGAGATTGGTTGGTAAACTAATCTATCTATCACACACCAGACTTAACATTGCCTTTGTAGTAAGTGTGATAAGCTAGCACATGCATTTACCAATGGAAATTCACCTAGAATTAGTATACAAAATCCTCCGATATCTCCAAGGATCTCCTGGCAGATGTCTATTTTTTAAAAAGAGTGAAAAAAAGATAAGTAGAGGTATTCACAGATGCTGATTAGGCAAGATCAGTGAAAGATTGAAGGTCCACTACCAGATATAGTACATCTGTATGGGAAAATTTAGTGACCTGGAGAAACAAAAAACAGAACGTGGTGGCAAGAAGTAATACAAAAGCTAAATTCAAAGCAATTGCACAATAAATGTGTGAAGGATTGTGGCTACAAAAACTTTTGAAAGAATTGCAAATCATAATAGAGTTACCTATCAAACTCTATTGTGATAATAAAGTAGCCATTAACATTTCTCTCAACCTTGTTCAGCATGACAGGCCCAAACATGTAGAAGTGGACAGGCACTTTATCAAAGAAAAAGTTGAAGAGAGAACCATTTGCATGACATCTGTTTCTACAAAAGAGCAGATTGCAGACATCCTCAGCAAAGGACTACCCCATCAAAGCTTCAAGGATTTCACTAGCAAGTTGGACACAGTCAACATATATGATCCAACTTGAGGAGGAGTATATAAATCCCTGTAATTATGATGTAAATAATGTAGAAATATCTGTAATTATGGTAGAGAGGAAAATCAAGGACAGGAAATAATTAGGGGTAATTAAACCAATCTTTAGGCTTTAATTTAGAAATTTTATTTCTTTATTTTAGATGGCCATTGTATTATAAATAGGAGAGAATTCTGTACAATTTCTATATAACTTTGAATAAAAAACGTTCTCAGTTATTCTCATGAATTCTTGACTTGGTTTATGAACCAAGGTATGGATGTTCTTTGAATGCCATTGGGATGAAGGCGTGGAAAGTCTACTTTAGTATTAGTTTTGCCCGAGGACGTGCAAAAGCTAAGTGTGGGAGAATTTGATAGATGCATAATTATATATTTTCATTCCCATTGCATTTAATCTATTTGGCATGTGTAATGTCTTCTTACGCTCATTTGTGTAGGCATTATTGACAGAGGATTATTAAAATATGCTTTAAGTTGGGAACTTCCAGCATTTTTGTGTAATTGACCTTTCAGGTTTTCTACAAGTTTTTGACATTGAAGGAGTTCTAGAAATTAAAAGTGGTATTCATCAAAATTATAATAAAAGTCTCAAGTTTTTCAGAAAGGTTTTATGGGTAAAAACCGAGTTTGTTTGGGTCTTGAAATGTTACTTAAAAGTCAAGGCTAGAAGACTGAACAAATCCTAATCGTGATTGGATTAGCTGTCAGATCATCAGGCATATCTTGAGTTTCCAGAGTCCAAATGAGGAAACTCAAAAGCCCAGAATCAAGTACACATCCTAAGCTACAACTTTCATGAAAAGCCCAAGTCCAAACGACACATCCATCTGCCCCGAAATCAACTTGCAAAATGGCACACAGAATCTGTCTCTTAGTCAAATTAGGAAACCGAACTGTTTTGGAAGTCTTCAATCTAGAAGCAAATTTATGGATTTCCAGCTGTGATCCTTTGCTAAAATCACATCCCAATGAGGCTATAAATATATGTCTTTATGGTTGGTTTCGATGCGACGAGAACAAAAATAAAATTTACTACTTGGAATGTTTTTTTACTACTTGGAATGTCTGGCTAGTTTTCGGCTTTTCAGTTCAAGGGGATTTTGAAGGCCAAATTCATGTCATTGGTGTAATCCAATCTCAGTAACATTGTTCTTCTTGTTTTCTGTGGAATTGTTTACGATTTTTTATTTCAACTGTTTATGATTTCTGTTTGAGTAATTTAGTGAAGGCCTGCTGAATTATTTAAACTGAATTTATTTGCTAGATCTAGAAATTGTGATATGTAATTGTCCTGTTTCTAATCAACAAGTAGCAAACGGTGGTAGATGATTCCGAACAAGTTTTCATTCTATTTACTGTGAATGATGTAACCTATGTTAAATAATCCGAACCTGTGTGATTGTTGCTTAGATTGATCTGTTTTCCTCGTTCTTAAACCCGCCATTGAATTAAACTTAGAGAACCTATTCTAGGTTGTTCAAAGGTCAGATTCTAATTGAATAGCTTAATCGTTCGTGATAATCTAAGGGAAAATTCAGGTAACAGAGCTTCTTGTTATCTCGGGTCAATAGTTCCACAAACGAGTTAGAACAGCATTGTGGTTGGTTACTTCCATTGCATGTGAGGGTGGAAACTGAACCGAGAACAAGACTTTTTGATCTGAGTGTCTTTCCATTGAATTTCTGTTTATCACTTAAAGTCACAAATTAAAAACCACTCCCCCCTCCTTCATTTTTCAGTCATTACTGTGCGTAGGAATTAGATTTATTTTCTGTTTTCCGTTTGCTTTTTAATCAGATTCTAAACGTTTATCAAGGCATTCTCTGTGAGTTAGTGAGTTCGACCCTTATTCACCCTACCTGCAGAATAGTGACTAGGAATGTAGTAAGGAATTGATAAATTTGGAGCATTCGGCATGCTACCATTTAACCATAAAACAAATAGGACCCTCCTCCGCAACACACAAAGGAAAAGTTTAGAGTATCTCAGTTAAAAGAAATGGTATTAGCTTAAAACTCCAAAAATAGGGCTTGTTGGCATCTCAAAATGTTATCGTTTTCTGTCAATATATAGTTATCATCATGTTCAAGTATCTCTAAACCTATAGAAAACCACGAAATTATCAAAAGAATCACATAAATATAGGATTAAAAAGTTAGGGTTTTAGTAATAAGTACCATCTGAGACTGGTTATGTCTCTCCAAATCAACCGCCACTTCCTTCATCATGTTCATAGATTTTCGAATTTCCTGAAACAAAGAAACTCAAATTCAATCATTTCAAACGCCTGAAAAATAGAAGAGCTATACAGGGTGAGGTTGAGGAAGGATGACTTACAGCAATGAGAGATTGGTTGTCAGAGAAGAGATTTGTGGCAGCTGATTTGATTCTGCCGGCGCTGCCACTAGACCTAGTACCAGAGATTGATGCCATTCGCGTTTCCAACAACAGTTCCCGCTCAGCCAAACGTTTTGGTTCGAGAAGCGGGCCTGCGACTCCGCTGAGTGATTTGCCCAAATCTATACTTAATACTAAAATTTATATCTATCTCTAGTATTAAAATTATGTATTTCCCGCGCTTCCCATAATAGAAGTGTATGGAGTTCTATAAAATTCTAAAAATTTTAAAAAATTCTTAAAAATTTTAAAATTTTTTTTTACTTTATATATATTCACACATATTACAACTCTAAAAAAAATTACATAATTCGAGTTCGATTAATCAAATAGTTGTAATTTTTTTTTAATGTGACCATCGTTATCTAAGCTACCAAACAAGACTTATTTTCAATATTTTTTTAAAAAATTTAAAAACCGTTCTGACGGATTTCAAAACCGTTCCGACGGATTTCTCTGCAAAAGTCAATATTTTTCACTATTCATCTCTGAAAAACGTGGTTTGTCACCAAACACCCAAATATCACTCAAACCACGTTTTTCATTATTTTTCGTTGGTTTTCGTTACTCCAAACACCCCCTAAAGATGGATGACAGAGGACAGACATAAGAGCATTATTAGCCCCCCAACATCACACACAAAAGAACAATACTCAATCCTACACACTTGGCCTTGTTATATTTCCATCACCAAAACCTCCCGAAAGGTGAAACATCACCTGCTATTATTCTGTGCATACCCTTCTAAAGGTAATATAATACACATACCATTTTAATCTGAAAAAATACTCAGCCTACGATATAAAGAAATCATTATAACACCACCAGGAAATACCAGTGACCATCAACGTTTGTCTATTATGGCATTGGAAAGACTTCTTCCAGCTTTGGCTTTGTCTGTCTCTAAATATGTACAATCAGCCGTATACTACCCCCAAAAAAAAAAAACAAAACAAAAAGGGGAAGACGAAAAAAAAACTCAGAAATTACGAATCCCGTATGGCCTATATAAACACATGGAATTGAGATCTCTCCTGTAAAAGTTAAAACCCATGGAAAGATCATTATGCATGACCTTGGTGTACTCCACCGGCTAGCCATGGGAAAGTTCTATCAATATACAAAAGGGGAAATCAGTTTGTCATTTGCTTGGAAAGCCCTCAGAGCGGAAGAGAAAGGGTTAACATTTTCATCCCACTGGAAATGAGAGAGAGAGTGACAGAGAAGCAGAGACAACATCTTCCTCCTCTTCTGTTGCTGCCCTATCTGGGGGCTGGTCCTGGCCATCTTTCAGCTTGACTTTCCCCACTAAAGAAGGCAGCACTCCCTGTTCTGATGGTTTCATCTCTGCCCCTAAAGCAAGATTGAGATTTGGCACCGCATCAGGAAGCCAATCATCATCTTCTGACATTGACGCTTTGCACAGGGCAGAGTCATCACTAGATCTAAACTTTGTCACAGGATGTGCATCTACAGGAAAGAAGTACCTTTCAGGATTCCCCTTGTTCCTATAGACTTCTCTTTCATGGTAAGCTTCATCACCTCTCTCCTTGATTGGGAATTCGGTAGCTACATCATGTATCCTCGACTTGAAAATATCTATCAAAGAAGTATTGTTAGAGCTATTGTACACACACAATCCCCTGTAACCAACAGTTTTCTCTCTCTTGCTTGCACATCCTCCATCAAGCAACCCACTATTTACATCACTCCAAGAAAATGTTTCGCTTGTGCTGGCAGAAGCTTGTGAGACCATCCATGTGGAATGCTCAAGCAGATGCTTCCAGTGATTGTACTGCAAACTGTTGAGACCCTTCACAGTTTGATCTCTCATTATCGGGTCTCTCTGTGCTACAACTTTTGTGTCCAAAGATCCCTCTTCCTTCAAATTCCTCTCAGATGTCACCTGAGTTTTATGACTGACCACTCTATCTGGTACCTCAATAGAATGAGTTGAAATCAGTCTACCATCGGGGGCATTATCTGGATACGTTGGAATCTTCTCGCTTTTCTTGGAACCATTAGTGGTTCCAGTAGCTTGAACAGACGATTGAAGATTTACATCCAGTTTGCTTCCGGGATCAACATTTTCATCCTACATTAAGCATATGTGTAATATTAATCACCATTATTAAAAATAGTAATCTACAATATGATGCTCGCCCCTTCATTGATATCATGAAGGAAAAGAAACAATATTAGATAAACATGGGGAAAGAATGTCATTGAAAAAGTGAAAAAGACAACAAATTCAGACTACTATTGATAGATAATAAGATTATGTAACAATTTTCTACAAAAAATAATTCGTCTTGCATGAGGCATGTTTTCCAAATTACATGTATTTTTTTTTGAAAGGTATTACATGTAATTTTCATCCAAACAGAAATCTCCTCTCATGCAACAAACAAAAAGCACCAAGGATCAAAAGAGAATCATACAAAACTGCATTTCAAAGATACATAATCCACCAAGGCTTAGGCATACACACCCATACCTCCTCGCAACAACAAGCAATAATCATGGTAGCCACGTCAAGTGCATTTCAAGTGCCACTCAATGCAAGAGAGAGAAAGAAGGGGAGAGAGAATGTATAGTGTGTCAAGCCACATGGGTGGAAAATTACATTACCAGGGGAGTACTGGAGCATCTCAGTTCTTCAAATGACAGCACACCAACTCTTTGGCCGTTATGACCCTTTGGGTCAAGGAAAGACGCAGTATTGCAATCCCCATTTATGGTTTCAGATGATAAACAGGGTGAATACATTAAAACAGGACAATCGGATGGTAGAGCAACAGTGGAAGCTCTGGAGCATGTAGGTAAATCGCCATCTATTAGCCCATGTGCACAAATGCTTTCTGGCAATGACATGATAGCAGTAGGCAGATCTCTGGGAATACAATATTTCTCTGAAGAACAAGATACATCTTGCAAGTCCACCTTCTTCCCTCTGAACACACCCCAAATGAAGTACATCATATTCCAACCTATCAATGGAAGACAACAAAACTTAGAATAATCCAGAATTCTAAAAGCAATACTCCCATGTATCTAATATGGTTAAATAAGTACAAAAGATACGTGGGGGCAAACTATAGCTATCTTTCCTTGTGGCAAGCTGCATTTTCCAGAACTTGAGTAGCACAAAGTTTTGAATTCATTGCTACATATAAAAATCAGAAACACAAGGCCAGAAAATTCTTCAAAAAAAAAAAATATATCATGAAGCACACTTTGTTGAATGTATCTTTCCAATGTAGGCATGAGGAACTATTTAACGTCATCATCTTCTATTAACTTTGAAGGCATACTGCCACCAAAAAGCAGTAATAACAAAACAACAACAAATAGAAAACTTCATTAAAGATCTAAAACACTTAAGGATTTTGGAGAAAATGAATTTATGTAGCCAGCCCAGATTGCTGAAATACTGTTTCATGCTATACAGCAGTCTATTTTTATTTGTTATGCGTTTAATGCATGAATATGTTCACATTTGCCATTACACTTCAAACTACAATGCTTCAGAAAACAAGTTTCAGTGGGAGAGCCTTCCAGGAGACTCACCTTCAGATAAGCCCCTAGGTCCAAGCCACTATAGCCATTGCTAAAACATGTCTACAGTTAGGGGATATAAGAGAGTGATTAATATCTTACGCCGGGATTTCTCAGGAAGATGGTTGGATGAGAATACCAAAAGTTCTACACCATTGAAATTCCCCTCGAGAGCAAGATCACTTTTCATCATGACCTCTAGTAAACTCTTGTAGCTTTTCTCATAGCTGTGTGTTATGCAACACAAAAAAATTAAAATAAAATAAAAGAGAAAAAGAAAGAACCACAGAAATTACAAAGCATAACGACAACCGATGAATGATATCTAATGTAACCTCTCCAAATCTTTAGCGAAAAAGTAGAGCGCGATGTTGTCTTCTTTAACACCAATTTCCTGAAACTGTACTGGCCACATAGTCAAGCGAGGCACTTCATTCAAGACAATTTTCGGAGGAAACTTGTTCACCGCTTCAATAACCCTAGGTGATGCACACGTCGATATATGTGCTTGAATCCCATCACGCAACTCTGGGAAATTCCCACTTCTCCAAACCTCAAAACCCCCTCTGCACATAAACAACATAAGCTCACAAGAAGAAATTTTCAAGAAATGACGTATCTCCACATGTCCAACGAAGAAAAATTCAAAGAGAGAGAGAGAAAGGGAGAGAGAGACAGAGAGAGAGATGAATGCCTTCAACTAAAAAAGAAATCAACCCCCAAAAAGGAAGTGTGTCATACTGCCAAACATATTCATGCTGTGGTATGGTTGACGTCTTTAGCGGAACAGAGACTGCTGGCAAAGCATGACTGCACAAGTCTTCTATGAAGGGCTTTCCATCAGAATGGTCAATGAGACTAATGTATTTGGTTTTTGAAGATTCTGCTTCAGAAGGGAATGCAGATAACCCCTTAATGTTTTTAACAGCTGTCTGTTTATAAGATTCAGCAATAGGATCCCGCAGTAGTGCTTGTCCTTCTTGCACTTCATCAGCAGGAAAAATGCTCCTTTTGTTGATTGAAGTCGATTGATCTTGAGGACGTATATCATTATTAAAGTCCGTGCCCGACACGGACAACTCATCAGATTGATTGGGCATCTTATTCTTTCCGTATATTCCTGGCTTTTTTAGCATAGCCGCCTCTATTGCAGCTTTTAATTTATTACCTTTATCCATCCCCTCTGTCGAACTTCTTGCAGAAGATGCATCCCCGGGAAGTGACAGAGGATAGTCAACACTGCAGAATTGTGCAGAATGCCCAATTTCTTTACATTTTGGATAGGGATCATTTACGCGAGCAGCAATACCTGGCCTCGTGCGATTAACAGAACTCTCCCCAATTCTCTCACCAAGATTTGTTGATTCCCTGCACAGAGGTAATGACTCTGGCAGACATTCATTAGCATTACAACACGTCCTCTCGGCTGTAGTACTGGATGTGGAATCGTATACAAGGCTAGTCTCATCACCCTTTAGTACTGCCGCAACGATACTTCCATTTGTCAACGAAGCGCCAGCAACACTAGGCAAGCATGCCTGGCTCCCAATTTCACCTGATCCAAATTGACAATGGCAGAAACTTAGCTATGTTAACAACAGAGTGTAAAAAGAGTTATAGAGAAACTAAAAAATATATATTAAGTAGAGTCCCACAAAAAATAATAATTTAATACCTGAAGGAACTGGCATTTCTGAACCTCTATGAGCAACATGACTGGCTGATTTTGATATAATACTTAATTTACTATCAGATAGCATGCCCTTTGGTTCTCGGTGGTTGCTTACAGAAGGAAGTGAATAACTTTCAGATGCCAATTTTTTCTGACCTTTCAACAAAGGGACATTAGTGTTGCCCATTGTTGAACTCACTGAGCGTTCTGATTTAAATGAATTCTTCCTTTCAAGTACTTTCCACTCTTTCACTTGCTTTAATCCTTTCAGATCCTGCCCAAAAGACAATATAGGGGATAACATCTTAACTTTTGATTCTGAAGGATTTAAACGGACTGGGCTCAGAGATTTAAAAGACATTGATTTGCCGATCAATCTTACAGCACGCTCCTTCATATTAAGGGAAGAAGGTTCTTTAGCAGATTTCTGCTTCTGAGGAACAACTTCATCAACAGGTTTAACTTTTGATTTTGCTTTGGTGGATTTAAATGAATTAGACTTTAACAAAGTACCTGCAGAAGACATGGGAATTAATGCTTACAATAAAAATCAAGTTAAAAGAGCCATCATACAATCCAAGTAGAAAAATATTATTAAACAGAAGCATCAAGTACGGAAAACATTACCATGAGGCATCTGCAAACGAGGACCTGTAGGAGATAATGCAGCTTCAGAAGTATTTTTAACAAAACAAGTGCCAGAAGACAATTGATGTGCTGGCTTCACGTTTCCTTTGTTAAGGCTCCTGAATGACAACTCACGAGAAAGTACTCCTGTTCTGCAAGGATTGGATGTCTTTGGTGAAGCCACAGTTGGCTGAAGAGCCTGCCTTTTCACTGCTGAACTAACTTCAATGTTCTCTGCATGTCTTTTAGTTGAGGCTTTTACACTAAAAATATTTTTATTTGTTATATTTCCCTCAACATCTAAATCTTTTTTATCCAACTTCACAGAGATACTGGTATCCAGGGCATTTGCCAGTCCAGAAGATGGATTTTTTTCATTTCCAATTTCTGTAAAAATTTTATCTTGCTTCAGGTTTTTGATTTCTTCATCAAACTTGCACTCTTCACAGAGCCAATCCCCGTCTGGAACTTTGTCCACCATTTCCCGCATGCAATAGCTGCATGACACAGCAAAGATGTTAAAAAATACAGATACTTAGAACACAGAAACATACAACAGATAGCTAAGCCCCCGTTTGGTAAATTTTTTGTTTTCTGTTTTTTTGTTTATGTTTTTGAAATTTTGTAAACTCGCAATAGAAACATGTTTGTTAAATTTGTTTATACTTTTTTGTTTCCAAAAAAATGAAAACTTAAATAGAAAAACATAAAACAAAAAAAAAAGTGTTTTCACTTTTTTTTTTTTTGTTGCAAATATTTTGTCAATTTTAAAACTTTGTCCCTTTTTTTACATCATATTAAAAAAAAATTATTTTATTCAAATATTTTATTAAACTAAAATTATTTTTAATAAATAATATAATTAAATTAAATTAAAATGAAATATATATTATTAAGTTATTTTATTTTTAATAAATAATTTAATTAATTTAATAATTAAATGATTTAATTTAATAATTAATCTAATTTAATTATTTATTTAATAT
>JAVXUM010000037.1:15714060-15728469 GCA_035590655.1 Pouteria glomerata
TCAAATTCTTTCTTACTCTTCAGGTTACTTCACATTTTGATAAACCATTGAATTGAACTTAATGATGGTATCTGAAGAGTTGTATTAAGAAAAATAAAAATTTTATTTCTTGGTTACAATTGCGTGTATATTTAATTTTAATTGAGGAGTGCCATAGGCACGGGTTATTGGCTAGTAATTTTATAAGACTAAAAAGTGGCAAAAAAATAGGAGAAATTTTTGACCGAGTGTCAATATCTTAAAAAAGAAAATAGTCTAAAACTTTTTTTTACATTTTTTGTTTAAATTTTTATTTTTTTAAAAACAAAAAATAAAAACAAATTGAAGAAACATGTTTTTTTTTATTGCTTGTTTTAAAAATTATATAACATAAACGTTACTAAACAAGATTTTATTATCTCAAAAATTTTAAATTAATCAGATTTTTTATTATTAAATTAAATATTATTGAAAAATATTAATTTATTATTAAATATATATAATTGATTATTCGAATTTGATATAATTCAATTCATTCAATATTAATTTATTATTAAATAGATATAATGATCCGTTTAAACCCAACCCAAGCCAACCCAACACAACACGACACAACACAAAACCGCCTATTTGCCTGCTCTTCCTTCCAGTGACACAACTCAAACCGTACCGTACCCCTCGCCGGATTTCGACCATACGTCCCCAATCACCGATTTCGACAATCATCGTGCCAGAACCACCCAACAATCGTCGGCAACGAATAAAGAATCTCTTTCAGTCACCGCCGGGAACAACCAGCACCACCACGTGCCTCGCATATAGCCGACCAAGCCCAGCCGCTGATGCGCCGACTCGCGCGAGCAGATCCCGGATGCGTCAGATCTGGTAGCAGCCTGCCTTCCTCGCGCGTGTTAGCGCGTGAATTTTTAGATTGATAACCAGTGTCCACCATCGTACTCGCCTTCCTCCGGCGATCATAATAGTGCCTTATCCGGCAGCACTCCGGCTACATCCGGTGAAAGCCCAGACACTAAGACTTCTGGCAGCCCATGACACTTCTAGGACTTTCCTGAGATCTTCAGGACAGTTGGACGCTTCCCTAGCCACAAGGACACTTTTGAGACAACAGAAGCTTCTTGGACGATTTCCAGGACACTCCAGAGCTGTCCAGGACACTTTTGGGGCCATTTTTTTTGGTAGATAAGGTTCATTCTTTCCTTCACTTTGTATTTACACGGTCCATTTAGTAGCATTATTTTATTTTTGTCGTGCTCACCAGAATCCTACACTTAATTCCGTTTGATCCACAGTCCCTTTTAGCCTAATTTGTTTTCCCTCTTTTTAATTTTCCTTGCGTTACTTGTTGTTTGCTTCTTTATTCAGAAAAAGGAGGTTTGTACTCAATTTAATCGCGAGTTTAATTGAATAAATGGAAACAAGTGATTAGTATTTGATCTTATTTGCTTTAATATTTTAAATATTAGCATTAGTTTATTGTGTTGGTTCGGATTTTGACAAAAAACGATGAAAATAATTCAAAGTCAAAAATCTGCTTCTTGGGTCACTGACCCTTACAGTAGTGTTTTTGCTCAGTGGAATGTTTTTCCGTTGATTATGGGATCGTTATCCAAGTTGTGTGCTCAAATCCCAACAAAATGATATTGGTGAATGTAAACACCATTGCTTGATGTTGCTCGGACTATAATGTTTAACATATATAGTTCAAAACCTTTGGGGGGATGCACTGCTTGTCACCTTATTAATAATATGCCTTCTGCAGTATTGGGTAATAAATCTCACTTCTCTCTCTTATATCCTACTAAATCTCTTTTCTCTGAGCCATTTCTTGTGTTTGGTTGTGTAGTCTTGTTATTGTTGTTATAATCCTCCCTCCGTCGCTATTTTGTATTTGTTGATGTCACTTTTTTCGTGTCCAATTTTTTCTTTGCTGGTGCAAGTCAACAATTGTTGATGGATCTCATTTCTAGCACTCAATGGGAGTCTGTTTCATCTCCTTATCATATTCAGGGGGAATTTGAACCTACTCTTCCCATTTGACTAGATTCCATATTGTTATCTATAAAGGTGTATAAGCGAACTCCACATCGGCAACTTGCCTTTTATGGCCCATCCCATCCGTCTTCTTCGCTAGTGGCCTAAGCACCATCATCATCATTAGCTTCTTCTTCCTCAGATGATTTGCCTATTGCTTCACGCCGTGGTAATTGCACTTGTACTCAGCATCCCATTGTTAAATTTGTTTCTTACCATTGTACTTTCCTTGTTTGCAGTCCTTTCTTTTTGTCTTCTGTTTCTATTCCAACATCATATGAAAAGACACTATCCTTTCCTAGTTAGAAGCGTGCTATGGATTACAAGATGAACAAGTTTTTCCTATTAGATCTAACTTTTTAACCGTTCTTCTAATAATAGTAATTGAAGAATTCCACAATTGAAGGAAGCCAATTGGAGAACACTTATGTGGTCATTGCTTCATTAAAGTCCAAAACTAACTTCTTTTGATGTATAGACACTCCCACTCCCACTTTGTTTGAACATAATGGTGAAACTTGAAGCTCTAGTACCAAAACTAATATGGGATGAGTGAGGGTTACACTGAGGGTTACACTCATATGACTAAGGAGCCCAAACTTAATACATGAGAAGCAAAATTGGGCTTTTGGTAATATTTTAAAGCTATTTCATGAACATTGTGAAAAGGGGAATGGTGGTTGCTTATGTACTTTTTGTAAATGACAAAAATTGGCGCCAAAATAACACATTAATAAAAAAAATTACAAAAAAATCGAAAGTTTCATTTTTGTTCTAAGAAAAGCTAATTTTGTTTTTAGAATAGAGATGAAATTTTTGATCTGTTTGTAATTTTTTTATGAATGTAATTAGCACGCTTAGAATCTACCAAATAAGAAAAAAATTCAATTTTTGGTGAAAAAAACCTTATAAAATGAAAATAAACTACAAAAAACTAAAAACCAGATTTTGGTACCAAACCAACCCTTAGTCTATGTTTAAACAAAGAACAAGAGATGAAATTTGGGATCCTTTTGGGTCCATGGGCACCAAAACAGTTGTGTTTTGAGACTTGGTTTAAAGGGTTAATAGAGCTCATAAATTAGTGTTTATTGGGTCATAAAAACATTTGGATTCATAACTTATCTCTCATTAAACTCAATTAATGGTGACTGATTGTAGCAACATTTGGACTAACATTTTGATCCATGAGGCTAGCTTCTATCCATCTAAACAACGTGATCATATTAAATTATTAGTTTTCAAGTACAATAATATTCATTCTTATATATCTTGTAAATTTTTAATATAAACATTATTTTTCTATTATTTTTTAAGTTTATACTATATCTTATATTCACTAATTTTAAATCTAGAATTTTGATTTAGGAACGAATATGATTTGATAACTATATTCTCGGCTTATAAATTTAAAAAGAAATATATTAAAAAGTAGACAACAACGTATTAACCCAGAACAAATATAGATAGGACTATGTTGTAGTAACTTGATTTTGAGTGATTCTTATAGGCCCCGCTTGAAATCTTGTCAATTTCCAACAATACCTGCTTGTTTAATTTGATATATTATTCTTTTAAGCCTCTTATAGCCTCTATCAATGTTGCCTTAAATCATTCTTTTTCTTATAGGTCCACCTTGAAATATTGCCAATTTCCAATAATGGACACTTGTTTAATTTAATTTATTATTCTTTTGAGCTTTTGATGACCTGTATCAATGTTACATCAAATCATTCTATGCTTAACATTGTTGGCCCTAATATATATGTGGAGAGGTAAAAATAGGATTGGCCACAAGGTTAAGTATAGATTGGTCACGTGGCACATTGTAGATTTCCTTGACAAAATACACTGTCAACACATGATAATTCTTGTTCCAACTTGTCACGGGCTTACAATTTCATGCCTCAACTACTGCAGCATTTAGACACTTTAACATCTTGTTTAATTCTAAGGCAGCCGTACTCTTGCTAGGAAGGCAAGAATACTGCACATAAGTGAAATAAAGAATTAGAACATTTTAACATAAGAACACGAGAGGACAATTTGAGAACTTGGAGATTGTTTTACTCACTTGAAACTTGGATCACTGGGTCTTTACAATGAACTCTACACATCCCTATTTATAGTCTTCCACCTCCTCAATGGATATTATTCCAAATGGTTGGTGAAGATTTGACCTCTAGAATCTTCCACCAAATTATCTAGATGTTTACACATTTAAGTTTTCAATGGAAGCCTCCTCTACATTCTAGAATATACATCATTCTCTACGGTTGCCTATAATATTTTAAAATATTCATGACACATTCTAGAAACTCTGCTCGGTTTTGGCATATTCTTGAGAAACCTAGAGCACTATAATGGCTTCTAGAAAATTCTAGACTACACTAGAAAGTCCTAGAACCCTCTAGAGCACTTTAGACCATTCTAGGACATTCCGAAACACCATAGAAAAGTCTAAAATGTTCTAGTTAATTCTCTAACCATGCCCTACTTGTGTCCAAATTAGCTTTCTTGAGTGCTCGGTGTGATCGAAGTTGGTGGGTTGTGACAAGCTTGACACACTGCTCCATCTTGATGAAACATCATATTGTTCCACCACAATTATTGGGCCCATCTTGGCCTCCTCTAAGACTAGGGGAATATATGGCATTTCCAATGTGATCTCTATGATTCTAGGGGCAAAAGACTCCACGTAATGAGCCCTAAAATCACAACAATATTTATGAGGAGTTAATTGCTCATAGTTGTGAACGTGTTGGAGGTGTGCTAGAACAAACAGTTACAAATGCATAGTTATATAGTGGAAAGAGATAAATAATAGTAAGCTCTATAGAGTCTAAAAACTCTCCTCTATTATTATAGTGCTCTTAAAGATAAACAAAACTAACAAGAAATCCATGAAACCGGAGAGGAGATGAAGTAGAGAAAGATGGGAACTTGGAGAAATGTTATCGAGCAAATTGAAAAGTCTGTAAGTAAGGTGGAGAGAGAACTTGGGCAAACCAAGGTAGACCAAACAAATGATCACTATTAGATTGCTGAGGTAGATAAGCTCATGGACGGCCGCGATCAAACCAACAGCACACTTGATAATTTAAGAGTTTTATTAGTAAGAGAATATAGCAAAGACCTGCATCAAGTGGATTGAAGCTTGCATCACATCTCCCCAATTCTTAATTTCTATGAATGGTGTACTTGAAGGCTACTTCTCAAGGGCTAAGGGGCTCAGGAAAGGTGACCCTTTATCTCTATATTTATTTTTACTGGCAATGGAGTTCTTTACACGGCTCTTCAATAAACAAGTGGCGGAAACTAGATTCTCTTATCATCCTAAATGCATTGAACCGGCCATTACCCATATATGTTTTGTAGATGATCTGTTCATCCTATGTGCTCCAAAGGCTTCAACCTTCAACCTTATCCGAGGGGTCCTACATGAATTTCATAAGTACTCTAGGCTCAAGCCAAATGAAAGAAAGAGTAAAATCTTAAAATCTACATGTTTGGTATCAACCCACAGGGAAGGCAAAGCCTCTGCTTCATTCTTGCGTTCCAAATTAGAGAGCTACCAATCAGATATTTAGGAGTTCCTCTTATTTCTACCAAACTCAAGTGTGAGGACTGCAAGGAGCTTATAGAGAAAATTACAAAATGGGTGACAAGCTGGACTTCCAAATGCCTTTCCTATATGGGTAGATTGGTACTCATCAAATCCATTCTATTCAGTATTCAGATCTTCTGGGGCCATCACTTCATCCTCCCAAAGAATGTATGTTACTCCATTGAGCAAGTTTTGAGAAGATTCTTGTAGACAGGAGTTGAAATGAAGAAATGGGGTAGCAAAGTTGCGTGAAGTGAGGTATGTTCACCTAAAAATGAAGGAGGCCTGGGTATTTGGAAAATTCATGAATGGAACAAGGCATTAATGTTAAGGCATCTGTCGACTTTATGTTCTAATAATCAATCCCTTTGGGCTGCATGGTGTAAATCCAATCTTCTCAAAGGTAGATACTTTTGGGAAGTAAAGGTTCCATCAGATTGCTCTTGGAATTGGAAGAAAATTCTTAAGCTACGGAGGGAAGCTACTAGCATATCCAAGTACAAAGTGGGCAATAGAAATACAATATCCCTTTGGTATTCTAACTGGCAGCCTAAAGGTTCCCTAATTCCCAAATATGACCTAAAGGTTCCCTAATTCCCAAATATGACCAAAGATTAGCATATGATGTTGGATTGTCGAAGGATGCTAAAGCCTCTAGTGTGATTCAAAATGAGCAATGGAGGTGGCCTTTTCCAAACACTTGGGAGCTCAGGGAAATAATCCTTGAAAGTCCTTTGGATTATCAACCGAATATGGCCATGGAAGATGAATTCATCTAGTTGGTTTGGAAGTCAAAAAGCTTCAATACTGCAGCTACTTGGGAAGCCATTCAGGAACATGCTTCAAAGGTACATTGGCATACTCTCCTATGGTTCCCCAACCACATCCCTTGGTATAGTTTCATATTGTGGCTTGCTGTTAAAGGAAGGCTCAGTACCAAAGATAAACTTGCAGCCTGGGCCATGAATATTGACCCACTTTGTTCTCTATGTGGGCAAAGCAATGAAATCAAGGATCATTTATTCTTTCTTTGTCCATTTTCAGCTGAGGTAAGGAAGTTAATCGTACAAAAATGCCTTATCTCCAAATCGGTCCAGCCGTGGAAGGAGGACGTTGAATGGGCTATAGGGAGTAGGGAGATTTAGTGGGAATAACTTTTACAAAAGAAATTGCAAGCTTGTTTGGGCGGCCATGGTGTATCACATTTGGAAGGAAAGGAATGCCAGAACTTTCAAAGGCCTCTCTTCATCAGTCACCAATGTTGTCAAGGAAATCATGCTTGAAGTGAAAATTGAGATGCTCTCATTTCCTTGTATCAATGTCTCTAAAGTAATATGGATTTTTGTAATATTTAGAAGATATCTTTTGTAGTTACTTGACTTGTAACATGGGGGTATGCCTCCAAGATGTTGTAAATATTACGTTTCTCCCATTGATCCAAACTATACTTAATTACCCAAAAAAAAAAAAAGATTCTATGCCTGGTTCCATACTCCTTTTATCCAACTATATAATTGAGACCTTTAAAGTGTTTGGTATGATCTATACAATTGACATTAAAATACTAACTTTGTTTTATTTTATTTTTAATATGAGTTGAAATTTATTTATAATATTTTATTATAGGTTTCTTGGTTTCCTTCCTAGTACTACATTTAATTTTTGGTAGTTAATTTAGTGGAACAATGCACATGGTCCTCGACTAGTATTGCATAAGAAATAATAGTGTTATGGAATTAAAAAAATCTACATAAAAAACGTAGCAAGTGAAATAATTATTGCATATCAGTTAAAAAAATCATAAAAATCTATTTTATTTGACAAAATTACACTAAAGTACTTAATTTTTAAAATTGCTAAAATGGCCTGTAAAATTGAGATTTTACTGATTTTATGTTTCAAAATTGAGATTTTACATATTTTACCCCATTAAGAGTTTACATAAAATCGAAGATGTTTTCTCGCTCTTAACATCCCAAAATCGTAAGATTTTAATTGAGATTTTAACAAAATTGGTTCCAACAGTTCAGGGACTTTCAAGTGGTTCAGAACATTTAATTAGATTGATGGTTGCTGAGGTAGGTGACCGAATAGACAGTCAAGTGTTATATCCAGCCGAATACAATGACTCATCTAAAAGGGGACAAGTTAGTAAATTCAGTCCCTGAAAAAAGTCACTGGGTTGGGCTTCCTTAATGGGTTACGTTGGAGAGTAACTGGGCTCAATTGGGCTTGATCCATTTGCTAGGCACAAGCTTTCATCATCTGGCCTGTTTTACTTTCCTGTAATAAAACAATGTAATAGTTTGTAAGGGCTGTATGGCCCAAAGTCTAGCCTAGCCCATCATGTGGGTTTTTTACATTATAGAATCTAGTATAAATAGAAGGTGGTAGAAGGATAGGTTTCCATTCATGGAAGTTGTCTTATAACGAGCAGCTTGCTTGTAAAGGAGGTATCCCCCTCGAAGAGGTTTATCCATACAATTCCACTTCCATCTTTCCTTTATTCTTTCTTTGGTTCTTGAATTTTGTTGATCACCATAGGCAAGTCAAAGGCATTGGTATCAGAGCCTCCAATGGCAGATAATCCCAGATCTGCAGCACAACAAATCGAAATGCTTAATCAGCTCATTAAGATGCAAAAGATGTTTGAAACCAGATTTGAAGTGTAGGATAAGAAGATAGAGGAATTAACAAGTCATTTGGCTTCACTTGCCAGTCAAGGTGGAGGCCAGAGAGCGGATTAAGAAGGTCATTCTTATGTTCCCATTGAATTTGTTCCACCTGGAAGTAGAAGTCATGTATTCCAATGAATCCATTCTATAACCATCAAATTGGAATTTCCCAGATTCTCTGGGGATAATTCAGCTGAGTGGATCCATAAGGCAACCAATTTTTCACATACTATGAAGTCTCAGAGTCTCAAAGGCTAATGATCTCATCTATGCACATGGATGGGAAATCATTAATATGGTTCCAAGATTGGGTGAATTCAGATCAGACACAGAATTGGAAAGAACTTAATGCTTTGCAAATTCGATTTGGGGAAAGTCCTTATGGAGACCCAATGGATTAGCTTATAAGGCTGAAACAGACTACAAATGTGGAGTTTAAAACCCAATTTGGAGCTTTCATTAACAGGGTTGCTGGATTTTCTGAAGAGCATAAGCGCAGCTTCTTCTTAACAAGGTTTTCTTTAAACATGTTTAATTCCAGAGATCTTGTCGCTGCTTTTGGATTGGCTAGTGAGGATGAAATGGAAGGGCTGGATGATTGTGGCATGGAGATTTCCTTACATGCCTTCACAGGTACACCTCAGTCTCAAACCTTAAGGTTAAGAGGTTCATTGAATGGGAAGGTTTGGATTATTTTGGTTGATTCAGGTACTACAAATAATTTCTTAGACCCTAAGGTGGCAAGTGTGTGTCATTTGAAAAGTAGAACTGGCCCTGATTTAACTGTAAGGGTTGCCAATGGGGAGAGGATTAATAGTCTGGGATTTAGTGAAAAAGTGCTAGTGACAGTGCAAGGGTATAAATTGAGCATTGACTTTGTGTTGTTGCCTTCAGTGGGGTGTGACATGGTATTTAGGGTTCAACGGTTGAGAACCTTAGGTAATGTTTGTTTTGATTTTGATCAATTACAAATGCAGTTTCAATTAGGGAATACTTCAATTTGTTTAAAGGGCTTGAAAGGGGGGAGATTTTGTCATTGAAGAGGTTGATTTCTATCAATTGGTGCCTAAGCACCCAAAGGGCGAGTTTGTTTGAGGGATACACAGCCGGATTGGATAAGAAATCCCGTGGGACCCACAAAAGTATGGTTTGTTTTGACAAATTGTGTGCCGGAGAATAAATCCAGCGGGATGATGAATCCTGCATTTCGCCGGATAAGAAATCCCGTGTGGGGTGGGGTATTATTAATCCCCCACTTCTGGATTTGTTTCTCGCCAAGATCTAAAGGTTTAAAATTATTTTCTTTCACATTACATATCAAATCATATCTTTTATCCTATTTTATATCTCACCAACCAAATACAAAAAAAAAATTCCACTTAAACTAATCCCATATTATATCCAATCCCACATATTATCCCATGGTATTACTTATCTCCTATCATCCAATCCCACTAAACAAACACAGCCAAAGGGTATTTGTTGCATGTGGTTGAGTTAAATGCACTAGAAGTTCAATTGGAAGGGAGATCTGTGGCACTGTCTAAGCTATTGAAGGAGTATGCTGATGTTTTCAATGAACCTGAGGGACTACCTCCAATCAGAGGCCATGAACACAAAATCACCTTTCAAAAAGGAACCGACCCTATTTCAGTAAGACCATACAGATGTACACACAATCAAAAGAAAGAAATAGAGAAGATTGTCAAAGATTTACTGCAGTTAGGCCTCATTCAACCAAGTCAATCACCATTTTCCTCCCATTGATTTTGGTTAGGAAGCTGATGGCTCTTGGAGAATGTGTGTAGATTGTGTGTAGATTGTAGTGCTCTTGGAGAATGTGTGTAGATTGTAGTGCTCTTAATCAAGTGACTATCAAGGATTAGTATCCTGTTCCGGTTGTGGATGAGCTGTTGGATGAATTAAATTGGGACTAATGTTTTCTCTAAGCTGGATATAAGGTCAGGGTACCATCAGATTAGAATAGTAGAAAGGGATGGGCAATTGAATCCTCCTTTTTGACAATTGAACGCATGTCAATAGTCCTATATTTAGAAGTTCCAGAAGACAACTTTTCGAACACTTGAAGGGCATTATGAGTTTTTAGTCATGCCTTTTGGGCTTACTAATGCCCTCAGCTACATTTCAATGTCTCATAAATGAGGTATTCAGACCCTACTTAAGGAGATTTATATTGGTATTATTTGATGATATTCTGATATACAATAAAAGTGAAGAAGAACATCCACAGCATTTGAAAATGGCTCTAGGGATTTTGAGGGAGCACTAGTTATATGCTAAGGAGTCCAAGTGCAGGTTTGCTTGCAGGGAGGTCGATTATTTAGGGCACTTAATTTCTAAAGATGGGGTTAAAGCTGGTCCAAAGAAGATTTAGGTGATGTTAAGTTGGCTTACCCTTTCCTCAATTAAGGCACTAAGGGCTTTCTTAGGACTCACTGGGTATTTTAGGAGATTTATATATCGAGGGATTGCTAAACTCCTAACTGAACTGTTAAAGAAAAATGAAGCGGGGTGAGTCGGCAGATAAGGCTTTTCTTTTTTTTTGGCAGGTAAGTTTTGACTTTATCACCAAAAAACTGGATTTACAATAAGCTCAATTCAGCCCCAAGAGGGTACATACCCCATTTAAGGGGATCCAAGATACTGAAGATACTACTTATCCACATAATTCCACTTACAACCCAAGAGGATAGGTTAGCAAAACAAATTTGCACTTATGCTTTCATCTTTTCACTATTTTGTTGGGTTTGGAATTTGATTCTTTAATAAAGGAAATGCTTGCTAATGCCTGTTATTTAGCTGAGTTGAGCTTTTGGATTCAGTCTAATAGTTGCTTCTTGTTCCGGGCTTGAGAAGAGTTTGATGCTACTTTTGCTTGCTTCTGTTTTTGCTGGGTTAACTCTTCTCCATCATTTGAATTGCTTGGATTTGAAATTTCAATGCCTTTCTGATTATCTGCTGTATGCCCCTCATTTAGGTTGTCTTCCTCATCTCCTTTAGGATAACCTTTGACATGATGATAAGACTTCAAAGATGTTATATAAGGATTGCAGTGCATTCTTTCCTCTTTCACTTGGTATAGGAGTAATGTTTCCTTTACCTTATTTCTTCACTTCTAGCCACTCATTGTCATCATTTTGCACCTTAATTTTCCATTATTGTTTGATAGGCTTAGCATCATGCTTTGGCTTATATGGACAAGACATTGTAGAGTGACCAAAGATTTTGCAATCCTCACATCTTTTTGGTTTCCACGGGTCCTCTACTTTAATTTCATATGGGCTTCCATATCCCAAGTTTAGTTTAAAGGACTTGGGAATATCTTTGTCAACTTGGGCCTCAATACATATTCTAGCAAAGGTAAGTCTACTTTTCCTTTGTGTATATTCATGAAGATATAGGGGCGTACCAAGTACACTATCCACATGGCTCATTTCCAAGTCTACTTTTCCTTTGTGTATATTCATGAAGATATAGGGGCGTACCAATTACACTATCCACATGGCTCATTCCCTCTTCTGACCAAAGTTCAAGAGGAATGTTATAAAATTCAACCCAGATTGGTATTGATGAGAACTCTTCCTTAGTTAATTACATCCCTGGGTGCCATCTTTTAATGAGGATTAAACGGTTGCTACAACAGTAAGGACCCTCATCTAATATTTTCTTTAATGCTTCTTCATTCTTAACCTTGAAAATATAAAAACCATTATCGAGAGTGACCACCTCATTAAGCTCTTCTGCCCATATTTTCCTTGCCCATGTCGTAACATAATGGAAAGAGTTCCATTTGTCAAGAAAATAACCAACAAGACCATGTTCCCAATGAGTATAACCTTGCTTTGAAATTTCAATGGGAATTTTGAGTTCATTTTCCTCTAATCCAACGTTAAAATGCTTAAGCTTAGTGGGCCTAATATGTCCTTTTAATCCAAATAAGTTAGCCCAAGAAGACTTACCTGTTTGGGCTCCTTCACCAGATTTGGACTCATAATTTAATGGGCTGAGAGTTATGGGCTTTAAGTTTGCACTTGGTCCAAGCTTTATACACATTCCAGGCGGGTTGGTGTTTGTTCCATTATAGCCCAATTCAGGTGCAGCGGAAGTGACATTGGTGAGCCCGCCTCTTTCATTTGAATCAAAATTCGAATTACCCAGCTGGGCAGAAAGGTTCCAACTCAAAAACTTTTCTGTTGCCGCCTCCTTTGTTTCCGATTCGCGGGTTCCTTTGCTTGCAGTTGCAGTGACTCCTTTCCTACAAACATCTTCATCTCCTGTACTCTTCATTGAAGCATTTGTCGAAGTAGACAAATAAGTGGGTTCAGCTTTGCTGCTCAAATAGACATTGCTCTGCTGCTTGCCTTCATTATATACATTTGATTCCTCCTTCTTTCCAGTCTCCAACGAAGCAACTGTATTTGAGTTTTGCTCCTTCTCAGCAATTTGGTGCTCAGCTCCTTCACTGCTTGCTGGTTTACTCGTATACACAGCTTGCTGGGGAGTAAACTCTTCCATTAAATTTGAGCCAGCTTTGAGTATTCTAAGTCTAGCAGCAACTTTTACCATGGCTTCTGGTGTAGCTCCTTCATCTTGTTCTTTGTTAGCCAGCCATGACTGTTGTTGCCTCGGCATTTGTTCTTCAATCCGCTGGAGTAGTCCATGAAACCTTGGCTTCCCGGAATCTTACAGCCGAGATTTTCCTCAAGGACATTTTTTTTGGGTGACGTTTCCTCAAGGACATTACGATCTTCATAGTCTTCATCCTCCAGATCAGATAGACTTAGTTGAACATGAGGTCTGCCACTTTTGGCGAGTTTTTCCTTAACCAGACTTGCATGGAATTCCTTTTAAGGAAAGCTTGGTTGCATAATTTTTCCTCAATCTAGCTGCCTTTCCTGTGATTTACACTGGAATATGGGAGAATTTTAAACCAAACCAAACCAAACAAAGCCTTTTCCCACTAGGTGGGGTCAGTTATATGGATTTGACGACGCCAATTAAATCTATTGAGTGACATATCCTCCGTTAAATCTGTGTAAGCAAGGTCATGTGTAATAATTCCTTTCCAATAGCTCTTAGGTCTTCCTCTCCCTCTCTTACTCCTGACAATCTCCATACTTTCACACCTTTTAACCGGTGCCTCTGTTGGACGTCTTTCAACATGACCAAACCATCTTAGCGATTTTCTCTCATTTTCTCTTCAATCGGCGTTATTCCTACTTTGCCCATAATCTCCTCGTTCCTAATCCTATCTCTCCTTGTTACCCTGCACATCCATCTTAACATTCTTATCTCTGCAACTGTCATCTTGTAAACATGATTATATTTTACTGCACAACACTCTAATTCATATAATAATGCTGGCCTTACTGTCACTTTATAATACTTTTCTTTTACCTTGAGGAGGACTTTTCGATCACACAAAACACTCAACAGTTTATACTATTGAGTTACTTTTAGTTCCTTATATTTCTATTATAACAGTATTCTCATAGCTTTGTCCAAGTGCAATTTTGATTTTTTTATTATCAATCGTGTATACACTGTCGTCAGCGTAGGAGCAAAATTACCATTTTGTCTTCATCTTCCCTAATCTCTCTCAGATCTCACACACTCATTCTGTGAAACTATGCCTTTCCAGCACCGCCTCACTCTGCCCATTGTGCTTTTGTCCCCGTTGTGCACCGCCAACTCCATGATGCTGAACGGGGACCACTCGGACCAGCCCCCGCCTCATTTTATTCAAATAAAATCGCCATCGACCTTATTTTGGAAAATAAGCCATGTTGAATTCTAATTTTGTATATACTAGTAGATAAATGCTCATTTTGAGAGAGAGAGAGAGGGGAAGTGCGTAAGAAAAATACACAATATTAAATTCCCGTTTGATAAAGTTTTTATTTTTTATTTTTTTGTTTTAGTTTTCAAAATTTTAAAAACTTGCAATAAAAATATATTTGTTAAAATTTATTTTTATTTTTTTTTGTTTCAAAAAAATAAAAACGATAACAGAAAAATGAAAACAAAAAATATATATTTTCACTCTTGTTTTCTTTTTTTGTTTCAAATATTTTG
>JAVXUM010000037.1:15728569-15738681 GCA_035590655.1 Pouteria glomerata
CATGACAACTTCTGAAAATTAACACATAAAAGTGGGATACTAATAAATAAATATTTATTTATGTATGTATATAAAAATAAAATTAAATAAATATAATCTTTTTAGTTATAGGAAAATAATAGCAACTAATCTATGTGCTACATTTATATTTTAGAAAGGAATAGAAAAGGAGTAGTAAAAATTATAAGTTTCAATAAATCACGAACACATTGGAAGTTGTAGAAATTATGTGTTTCAAACGTCCAAGAGCCTAAACAAGGGACTAACATCAACAAATCCATACTTTTTCCATCTTTTTTAAGCTTTGGATTCTATTTTATTTTCTTCAACCCATGTGTAGACCTTAGACATGTTTTATTCATATCCGAGTGAGAGACACGTTTTATGTATGAAATGTGTCTGGTGTCAACACAAAAATAATAATAATAATAATAATAATAATGTGTTTGGAAGTGTGCTCAACACAAGTTACTAGGTTTCCGGTTTGAGTGTTGGTTTCCAATTCCAACACATTTAGATTTAGGGCAACAATATGACACTCTTCTCAAAAATATTTGCTTAAGGAAATGGCACAAGGTTTTCTAAGTCCTAGTTGGGACAAGGGATTTGTTTTACTTATAAAAAAATAAAACTAAAACGTTGAAATAAAATAGAATAAAACACAACGAAAACATTTTTGCTAAAGCATCATTTTGAAAAAATATATGTAATTGATCATGCTGTGAAAATTCTTATAATATTAATTTGAGCAAAATGTGAAATTTAATTTAAAGAGTAGAAGTGTTGGGTTTCATTAATAACATAAGCAGAAAGTGGGCAAGGATACCATACCAGTTCTTGCTTTCAAAAGAAAAAAAAAATGAGCAATTAAGTCCAACGGTACTACTACAAATATGTAATACAACGTAAGCATGAGTACATTGATTTCAAAATAAATAAAAAGAAAAAATAAATAGCCGGAGAATTGGTGTGAGATGACCTGAGCAGCAAGAGTGTGTAGAAAAGTCCAGGTCGCCCTGCCAAGCTCTTCTTTGCTTGCAGGTGCATCAAATTTTACCTTAAGAAAAAACAAATAAGTAAATATAAATTAACAAAACTTCTAATTTTTCCAAAGCAAAGTTGACGTGAAGTAGGGGTAGAAACAAACCGAATCGAGCTGAACTTTAATTTGCTTGAACTTGGTTCGAGTTAGACCTGTCAATGGAGCGGATCTGGATTAAATTAGGATTAGATCCATTATATCCAGATCCAATTATAATGGATCCGATCCAGATCCAAAAGTATTTAGATCTAATTTTCTAGATCTAATCCAGATCCATATACCCACAAACCGACTCATTTTGAAAAATAATTTTTTTAAGATTATCATTTTAAAAAAATAAAAAAATATATTTTATTCAAAATATATAAGTTATATATATGCATAAGAAGCCAAAAAAAAAAATTGGTAAATCATTTTTTGATAATTAAAAATTTTTTTATTACCCTGTTCGATAACATTTTTATATTTTGTCTATATTTTTAAAATTTTGTAAACTAACAATAGAAACATATTTGTAAAATCTGTCCATGTTTCTTGCTTTCAAAAAAAATATAAATATAAATAGAAAAACGTAAATAAAAAAGAAAGTGTTTTCACTTTTTCTTTTTGTCTGTTGCCAACATTTTATCAATTTTAACACTTAGTCCATTTTATTGCGTTATATTAAAATAAATTATTTTATTTAAATATTTGATTAAACTAAAATTATTTCTAATAAATAATATAATATAATTAAATTAATTATATTTAATTATATAAATTAATATGTAATATATTTTATTAATTATTTTGAATAAATAAAAAAATTAAATTAAAATAAATTAATTAATATGAAATGAATCAATTTCTAAAACTTGAGAATTGTAACATCTGGGACCATAAACTAAAAGTCTGTATTTCTGTCTTAGTTTCTTCACGTGCTAAAATTTTGAAATTTCTAAATTCTTTATTCTCCGTCTCTTTCTCATCTGCTAAACAGACCATAATACAACTTGATATCGTTAAAATATAAAAAATATAACTGCAATGTTAAATTTCCTAAGAAAATTTTTTAGAGTGAGAAAGTAGAGAGAGATTTTTTTATATACATATAATAGAGCAAAATAGTTAAAATAATTGATTTTATTTCACATAATTTTTTTTATCTTTTAACTATTTTTTAAAATTTTATTTTTTTTATTTTTAAATATTTTATTTTTAAAATAATGGGTCTGACGGATCAATTGGATCCAGATCTATTAGTTCTTGAATTCAATAGATTTAGATTCATTGGGTCATGAATTTAATTGGACGGATCTACTCTATTATTGTTGAATCTGGTCTAGATCGGATCTGGATCAAATTCGCCTCATTGACAGGCTTAAATGTGATGCCTCTGAGTTAGGAATTGGGGCAGTGCTTATGCAAGATAGGAGACCCATAGACTATTTTAGTCAAGCACTAAAAGGGTCGGCCTTATAATTATCTACCTATGAGGAGTTGTTTGCCCTAGTTTAAGTAGTCAAGAAATGGGGGCCTTGTTTACTGGGTCAAGCTTTTATTGTTAAAACAGATCACCTCAATGAGCAAAAAATATGGACTCCAGCTCAACAGAAATGGATCACAAGGTTACTTGAATATACATTCAGTATTGAAAGCATGTCATTGACAACAAGGTGGCTGATGTACTTTCCAGAATGTATGAACAACAAGAAGATGCAGAGCAAACAACATGTATGGCTATTTCAATAAGTAGACCGTATCCCACAAATTTTTGAAGAGATAAAACAGTCATATGCAACAGACCCTCAAGTGCAGAATATCATGCCGAAAACACAACAAGAAATAGTTAGAATGCAAAAAATCTCTTTCAAACATGAATTATTATTTTATAAAGGACTTTAGTTCCAAATAGTGCTGCTATTAGAAGGCAAGTGTTGTAGCATATACCAGATGATCCCCCTCATCAGGTCATGGGGGATTTCAGAAGACCATACAGAGCAGTCTCAAGGAATTTTATTGGCACAAAATGAAGTCTGAAATTAAGACATGGGTAAAAGAATGTGATACATGTCAAAGGTGCAAAGTATGAAACAGTAGCTGCTCCTGGACTCTTACAATCCTTACCTATCCCAGTGCGGAATTAATTTGACATAGCTATGTATTTTATAGATGGTTTGCCTAAATCCTAGGGGTTCACTATTGGATTGCCACAAATCGATAGCTTACTGTAAAAGCTATCCGAGCAACACTCTTGAATGATCTAGACTGCTTTTGACTGAGTTAGATTGATGGTGGAAGGTCAAGAAACCCCAATTCCTTGCTGAATACTTGAAAAGAAACTATTTGTCGGGCAAGGTTTGGCCGAATGCCCCTCGGATGATCAAGTTAGTATCAAGAAAATATCAGGCTTTTTGGAAGCAAGGAAGCAGAGTAATATCAAGAGAAAATAGTGTCTAACCTTTTTCCATGCAAATCATCTGTTATTTATAGATATGAAGCTTGTACCTACCATTCCATATGATCGGACCATGTTCGGAAATGGGTCATCATGCTAAGACGTGGACGAAGGTGCGGAAACATTTTAACTACCTATTTTCCCACGATCCCCATGACACTTGTGATGAGGGAACGAAGATATAAGGGCTTGCCATGTGTCTTGTGTTTGGATGAATGCCACGTGTTCGGTTAACCCCCTCCAATTACTATTTTGGTTATCATATACAGACTGTCCAAATTTGCTCATTTGATACCTCCTCCTTGCCCCTATACCACTACCAGTTAAGCTTAATTTTTTATGAATAATGTTTTCAAGTTACATGGGCTACCCTTAACCGTAGCGTTTGATCAGGATTCCTCATTTACTAGCAATTTTTGTAAGGAGTTATTCATTTTAATGGGCACTCAACTCAAGTTTAGTTCGAGCTATCACCCATAGACTGATGGTCAAATGGAGGTAATTAACAGATATTTAGAGACCTATTTATGCCGTTTCACAGGAGGGACTCCTAAGTTTTAGTCCAGTTGGTTATTCTTGGCCGAATGGAGCTACAATTTTAGTTATCAGTCAGTAATCAAGATTTCACCCTATGAAGCCCTCTATGGTTTTCCTCCACCCACCCTTAAAGATTATGTTCCTGGACTGGCTAAGGTAGGGTCTGTTGAGGATATGTTGATGGATCACTCTAGGGCTTCAAGTTTGCTTAAAGAGCATTTGAACATAGACCAAAATCGGATGAAGCAACAAGCAGATAAAAATAGAACCAAAAGGGTTTTTTTAGAAAGGTGATTGGGTTTATTTGAAACTCTTAACTGTATAGACAGCTTTCTTTTTTAAAGAAAAGAAGAGATCTGAAGTTGGCCCCAAGGTCCTATGGACCATATCGAATCCTCAAGATGATAAATCTAGTCGCTTATAAACTGGATTTACCATCTTAATCAATCATTCATCCGATGTTCCATGTCTCTCAGTTGAAAGCAAAGCTAGGGAAGTAGATTATCCTACCACTGCCTTACCAACAGTGGATGAAAATGTTCATCTGGTTCCAGATCTAGTATGAATTTGCAAGTCAGGGACCATCGGCGAGGAAGGAGAGTGTACCAAGAGGCTTTGGTTCACTTACCAGAAAAAAAAAGAGGCTTTGGTTCAGTGCCAACTGCCTGAAGAGGTGACATGGTAGCCATTAAAGTAGATGATGAGCGTGCATCCCAACCTTGAGGTCAAGGTTGATTCAAAAGGGGGAGGGAGTTGTTACAGTGCTCTTAAAGATAAACAAAACAAACAAGAAATCCATGAAACTGAAGAGGAGATGAAGCAGAGAAAGGAGGGAACTTGGGGAAATGTTACAGAAAGTGAAAAGCTTTCAGGAGAATTAGAGAGAGAACTCGGGCGAACCGAGGTAGAGCAAACAAACAACTACCGTTAGATTGCTTGGTAGAGAAGCTCATGGATGGCTGCTATCAAACTAGCAGAACATTAAGTCCAAGCCATCCGTTCATTGATGATCCAATGATTCAGGGACTTACATGTGGTTCAAACATTTAATTGGATTGATGGGTGCTGAGGTGGGTGACTGAAGAGGCAGTCAAGGAATATATCCAGCCAAATACGAATCATCTAGAAGGGCGAACGTTAGTAAATTCAGTCCCTAAAGGGGTCACTAGGTTGGGCTTCCTCGGTGTGTTGCATTGGAGGGTAACTGGGCTCAATTGCTAGGCACAAGCTTTCATCATCAGGCCTGTTTTAATTTCCTGTAATAAAGCAATGTAATAGATTGTCTGGCCCGTATAGACCAAAGTCTAGTTTGGCCCATCATGTGGGTTTATTACATTACAGAATCTAGTATAAATAGTAGGTGGTAGTAGGATAGGGTTTCCATTCATGGAAATCATCTTGTAATGAGCAGCTTGCTTGTAAAGGAGGTAACCCCCTCGAAGTGGTTTGTCAATACAATTCCACTTCCATCTTTTCTCCGTTCTCTCTCTATTCTTGAATTTTGTTAATCACTGTAGCCAAGTCAAAGGCAAACCAGAAGGGCCTACAACAAAAGATAATAATGGTAAGCTCTACAGAGTCTAAAAACTTTCCTCTATTGTTCCTGTGGCCTCTTACTATTGAATTGCCTGAGTATTAATTTGAAAGAAAATTTTTCCATTAGTGCTTTTCAGTATATCTTTCTGTACCTAATTATGTTCTTGAGTTTGTTGTGCTTCCATAAATTTGTTTACAAAAGTTGTCTATTGTTCCATTTATTTTACATTTCAGGTATCTTGCTAGAATGGTCTTTCTACTATAAATATCTTCACCATGGAAATTGATCTTGAGCTGCCTTCAGGCCAGGGGGACAAATTAGGCACTAGCTCAGATGCAAGTATAGTTGATGGTAATGATGTACTTCGTGCTGGGGTAGAAAAGATCTCTCCTAGAATTAGTAGAGATGTTATGGGAAACCTGAGAGTAAATGTGGATGAAAACATCCATACAAGTGGAGAGGGAGTGGATGAGGATGCTCTTGTCTTGGATGCTTTGGGCAAGGAGACTAAGTTTTTTGAGCCCCGAAAAGATTTGGAGTTCGAATCAAAGGAGGCAGCTTATTCTTTTTACAGAGAATATGCTAGATGTGTGGGATTTGGTATTACAATAAGAGCAAGCCGCCGTTCAAAAAAGTCAGGAAAATTCATTGATGTAAAAATAGCTTGTTCTAGATTTGGTAGTAAGCGTGAGTCCAGCGCACCTGTTAATTCACGATCATGTCCTAAGACAGGTTGCAAGGCATGCATGCATATGAAGAGAAGGCAGGATGGAAAATGGTTTATTTATAGTTTTGTAAAGGAGCATAACCATGAAATTTGTCCTGATGACTTTTATTATGCTCTCAAGGGAAGGGGCAAGCAGCCTGATATTGTTGCTAGTCAAAAGAAAGGACTGCTGTTGGCTTTAGATGAAGTAGATGTACAAGTGTTGATGGAGTATTTTATGCTTATGCAAGATGAGAATCCCAATTTTTTCTATGCAATAGATTTGGACCATGAAAAACGTATGAGAAATGTGTTATGGATTGATGCCAAAAGTAGGCATGACTACAGCAACTTTTGTGACGTTGTATTCTTTGATAGCAGTTATGCAAGGAACAGGTATAAAGTCCCCTTTGTTCCTATTTTTGGGGTGAATCATCACTTTCAGTTAATGTTGCTTGGATGTGCATTGATTGGGGAGGAAACAACATCAACTTTTGTTTGGTTAATGCGGACATGGCTTAGAGCAGTGGGTGGTCTAACTCCTAAAGTTATTATTACTGATGAAAGCAAATCACTAGAAGAAGCTATTACAATGGTGTTTCCTGATACACGCCATTGTTTTTGTTTGTGGCATGTGTTGAGAAAATTTCCTGAAAATCTGGGTCATATAGTTAACGGGTCTGAAAATTTTAGGATGGAATTTAGCAAATGCATCTTTCGATCTTGGACAAATGGAGAGTTTGAACAGAAATGGTGGAAAATGGTTGATAAATTTGGGCTTAAGGAAGATGAATGGCTTCAATCACTTTATGAAAATCGTAAAAAGTGGGTTCCTGCTTATATGAGTGATACCTTTTTAGCTGGATTATGTACACCTGAACAATCTGAGTGTGTATCCTCTTTGTTTGATAAATACGTACACAGGGAGAGCACATTTAAGGAGTTTGTTGATCAGTACAAAGTATTGTTGAATGATATGTATGAAGAGGAAGCCAAAGCTGATTTTGAAACACATCACAACCCTCTGAAGTTAAGATCTCTTTCTCCTTTTGAGAAACAGATGTCAACAGTTTATACACATGCAATTTTCAAGAAATTTCAGGTTGAGGTTTTGGGTACAGTTGCTTGTAGTCTAGAAAGGGAATGTGAAGATATGGAAGTTGTAACATTTAGAGTCGATGATTTTGAAGAGCGGCAGAATTTCATTGTATTGTGGAATGCTTCAGATATGAATATCTGTTGTATGTGTCGTTCATTTGAATATAGAGGTTTTCTTTGTAGGCATGCAATGATTGTTCTTCAAATGTCTGGCGTACCCAACATCCCATCTCACTATATACTACAGCGATGGACGAAAGATGCGAAGAAGGTCAGGCAATATGACAGTGAAATATCAAACAGGCTTCAACGTTTTAATGATCTTTGTAGAAGAGCCATTAAATTGGGTGACAAGGGGTCTGTGTCTCAGGAAACATACAATATTATCATTTATGCACTACAAGAAGCCATAGAACATTGTGTGGGTGTGAACAATTCTGTCAAGTGTGTTTTAGAGCCTAACATATTGGCACAAGGCATTCTCAGCATTGAAGAAGAGAATCAATGCAACAATTTGGCCAAAGTATCTAAGAAAAAGAAAATACAAAAGAAGCCAAAGGTCAGTGGAGGGTTTTATATTTTTTAATGCAGCTGCTGTGATCATGCATAATGATATTTTAAGTAATGAAATACTTCCAACTTGATAACATCTATGTATTGTAGGTGTAGTCTGAAATGAAGTAGCAACTGAAATATGTATATTGTAGGTACAAACTGGGACTGAAGTAGTAAAGAGCAGGGTGCAGGACAGCAACCCACAGATGGTTTGTCACATTTTAATTCTGGTGTACTCAAATTATTTTGCAAGAAAATGTTCCATATTGGATCTATCCATTTATTATTGGTGTCCACATATCTATGGGCAGTTGAACTCTGGAGCACACAGCCTTGATAACACTTCTGCTCCTCAACCTGATCTGGCAGGGATGGTATGATATCGTAATGTCAACCTCAACATGTTGCAATTAAAATATTTATTAATTTCATTGATACCTTGAAATTGACTTTAATATCATGGACGTAGGAAGTAGGCTCAAGAACACCAACTGTTGATGGCTATTATGGTGCCCAACACAGCATGCAAGGAGTGGTACCACAGCTTTTACTCTCAACTATAATTTATTAGTCAAGAAGTGTATTTTATTTTATTTTATTATTATTTTTTTTTTCGTGGATCTTTAAGGAATGATAGGTTAAGCAGTATTATTATTTAACACAGGGACAATTAAACTTATCATCTTCACTCCGTGATGGTTATTATAGCAACCAACAGGGAATGCAAGGGCTGGTATGGCACACACTATTGCTCTTGGGATTGGTGATTTTGCAAAATAATTTGATGGTTATATATGAATATGGATGGTTCTGACTTTTGTATCCCTGCCCCAAACATTTAAGGGACAGTTGAATTCAATTCCAATGCGTGTTGGTCATTATGGCCCTCAACAAAGTCTGCAAGGACTGGTAATGGTTTGATGTTTTTGGGACTCGACATGAAGCATTTTATTAAGTATATGAATTGGATATTCTTGAGAATTTGGTTATTGCAGTTGCAGGGACAGCTTTGTTTTAGAGCCCCAACCATGCAAGGGTGTTTCAACATTCAAGACAGTGCACATGATATGGTATGCGTTTGTGTATTTAGATCGAATCATTTTACCTCATGCATGTTCTTCAAAACTGGCTTCTTGTATTTGCTACAGGAACAGTCAACTTCCAGACATTTCCAGAACATTGCATCCAAAGAGTTGCACGATGAACACCTCTCTCCCTAGTTGTATTGAATTGTCTGCTTTGGCTTTACTAATTTTCAAAGGAGAGAAGATAGCCCCTTCAAACAAATTACTGAAATTAATATAAGAAGGCTTAGTATGGTTAGTGCTTTCATTATTTTGAATCATATTTCCAATATATTTGCTACCAAAACCAACCCACCCGTGCCGCGGGGGCAGGGGATTAGTATTTTGAATTATTTTGTAGCTCGTGGTATTTGGATCCTGCCCACATTTTGAAAGTTGGAGCCCCTTTTATCTGTTATGGAGACGTTCGGCGTGACAATATGACATATCCTTCCCCTGGAAAAAAAAGTTACTTGAGATTTATTTGATAGAAAGAGTCCGAAGGGAAGAGAAGACGAAAGAGGGGCTTGAAGTTTGGGTTGAAAGTCGTGCAGGTATTTGTTCTGGTGCTCAAAGCTTGTGTCTTTTTTTTTTTTTGGGGTAGGAAAGCTTCTAGGTTTTGAGTATTTTAAAATCATTGAAGTGCTAATTGCACTCGTTTGACTTAGCTTGTTACCTTATCACAAATCATGGGACCTGCCCCTCCTTGTAAAAAGCTATCGGCCCAACTTTTAGGATTTTTTGTTATGGGATTAAAAGTTACCCTTGTAAATTTTAACCTTCTTTCAAATATTATTAGTATACTCCATAAAAATTTAGCGTTAAAATTTACCCCTCCAAAATGATTAAATGCTTACGTTTGAGGGGTTGGGGTGAAGGGGGTAAAACATAATTACGTTAAAAAAACATTTAGGGGGTGTTTGGAGTAACGAAAAACAATGAAAAACATGATTTGAGTGATATTTGGGTGTTTGGTGGCAAATCACGTTTTTAGAGATAAATAATGAAAAATATTAACTTTTGCAGAGAAATCTGTCGGAACGGTTTTGAAATCCGTAAGAACGGTTTTTAAATTTCTTCAAAAAATATTGACAATGGGTCTTGTTTGATAGCTTGGATAACGGTGGTCACATTAA
>JAVXUM010000037.1:15755176-15766852 GCA_035590655.1 Pouteria glomerata
CCCAATTTCGGTTTGGCAATCAAACGGTGGAATTATCCTCCCAAATTTGGTGTAGTAGGGCTTTAATGTTCCAAGATAAGATCTGGAAAGTTTGAAGTTAAAATTCCAACCCTAGCTATTTTTCTCCATATGCTAATTAGGTTGTTAGGTGAAAATTGGAACAAAAACACCACACTTGGCCGGCCAAAAAGGCGTAGAAATGTCAAAAATGGTGGCTTTGGTTTACTTGTCCAATTTTGCTTCTTAGTTGGTTACATGAACCAATTGGATTCCAACACTTAGTTCTCTTTTGTTTCTTATTAATCTATCTAATTCCTAACTAAATATAATTAGTCTAGTTTGATTCTAACTAATTTTCCAACTAGTGGGACCCACTCAATTATCATTTAGACACCTAAGTCACCAACTAAGCACCATATGCTCCAAATTAGAACATCCTAAAAAACCCTAGAGAATTTCGGCCAAGAGGAGGTTCCAACAGTCTAGCCCTCATTCCACCTCCTTTGACCATTCAAAAGTCTCTTTCTAAAGTACCATTTTGTCCCTTAACAATTTAATTAATTCCCTTTAGGTCCCTGGGTCAAAATTGGCTCAAAAAGTCAAAATTTTGCACATTTTCTTTCACTTAATTTTCTACTTCACCATTTGCCATCCTAATAATCATTTGATCCCTAATTATCATTCTAGTCATCTAAAATAATTTATTCACCTCAAATTTGAGGCAAAACCCTCACAATTTGGGGCTTAGAATCACCTAAATTCACTTAACAATTCACTAAACTTAGTTTAGATAATTAGGGTTTCAAATTTCCAAATTCTTGAATTAAGACTTATCTATTCAAATTTAGGGTTTAAGAATGCTCCTATATCGCCTTCTTTAAGTTAAAATCAAGTTATAGGAGGATCCCTTATCTTAGATTTCAAGTTGGGTGTGAAATACCTCAAATTCTTTATGTACTCTTTCTTGAAAAGTTTGGGGTATTACAAACAGTTAAGGATAAATTCCCTATTCCAGTGGTGGACGAGTTACTGGATGAATTAGGGGGTGTGCGGTATTTTACAAAATTGGATTTACGCTCTGGATACCACCAAATTCGGGTGCATGAAAATGACATACTAAAGACTGCTTTTGGGACTCATGATGGCCATTATGAGTTCTTAATAATGCCCTTCGGGCTAACAAATGCTCCATCAACCTTTTAGAGCTTAATGAACAACATATTTCGACTGTATTTACGTAAGTTTATCTTGGTATTTTTTGATGATATCCTTATATATAGCTCATCATGGGAGGATCATATTTGTCATTTGAAAGTTGCTTTAAACCATTCTGCGGAAGAATTTTTTATTTGTGAAAAGGTCCAAATGTAGCTTTGGCCAGCCTCAAGCAGAATACCTTGGTCATATTGTGTCTAAGGATGGAGTGGTGGCAGACCCTTCCAAAATTAAGGCTATAGTGGAGTGGCCCATGCCCAAAAATGTTAAGGCTTTGCATGGGTTTCTTGGTTTGACTAGATATTACAGAAAATTTGTCAAAGATTATGCTAAAATTAGTGCACCTTTAACAACCCTATTATGCAAGGATGCATTCAAATGGGAACATGCTTCAAATGAGGCCTTTGGAAAATTAAAGTTTGCTATGACAACAACTCTTGTTCTTGCCCCACCAAATTTCACTAAAATTTTCGTAGTAGAGTGTGATGTTTGTGGAGTGGGCATTGGTGGAGTGTTAATGCAAGAAGCTCGGCCCCTAACCTTCACCAGCAAGGCATTGTCCCCACTTCACCAACAGATGTCTATATATGACAAAGAAATGATGGCCATTGTTCATGTGGTGACGAAATGGAGACCCTATCTTATTGGTCATTATTTTCAAATTAAAACTGACCATAAGAGCATAAAATACATTCTAGAGCAGCGAGTTTCTTCGATGGAGCAGCAAAAATGGGTTTCTAAATTATTGGGTTATGGTTATGAAATCATCTACAAAAAGGGGAGCGAAAATGTGGTTGCCGATGCTCTTCTCGACTACCCGAACAAGCTATATTGGCTGCAATATCTATTCCAATTTTGCAGGCTTAGATGAGATCCGCAAGGAATGGGTTGATGATTCATATGTCCAAGGTCTGATAACCAAATTACAGCAGGATCCAAGTGTTGTTCCACCCTACACTTGGGATGGCAAGGACTTGCGGTACCAAGGTCGAATTGTGTTGACAGATACTTCTGCCCAAAAGCAAGTTTTACTTCAAGAGTTCCATGCTTCGCCTTCTGCAGGACATTCAGGTTATCTTCGTACTTATAAACGTCTCTCTCGAGTTTTTTGTTGGAAGGGAATGTTAAAAGAGGTTAAGCATTTTGTGCAAGAATGCGACATATGTCAAAGGAATAAAGCTGAAACCTTAGCCACACCAGGTCTTTTGCAGCCACTTTCAATTCCCACTCAAGTATGGTCAGAAATTTATGTGGATTTTGTTGAGGGCCTCCCACAGTCTCAAGGGAAGAGTGTAATATTTGTAGTTGTGGATCCACTCACAAAGTATGCACACTTCTATCCGCTATCTCATCCTTGCACTGCTTCCACAGTCGCTCAAACTTTCATTAATAATATCTTCAAACTACACGGAATGCCCCAGTCAATAGTCAACGATCGAGATAAAGTTTTTACAAGTAATTTCTGGAAAGAAATTTTTCAATTGCAAGGCACAAAACTAAACATGAGTACAACCTATCATCCACAGACAGATGGCCAAACGGAGGTAGTTAATAGATGCCTTGAAAACTATTTGCGATGTTTTGCTGGTGACAGGCCAAAGGATTGGGTTCAATGGCTCCCATGGGCAGAATGGTGGTATAATACTACGTACCACTCATCAACTAAGCAGACTCCGTTTGAAGCTGTGTATGGTAGGCCACCTCCTCTTATCACTTCCTATACTCATGGTGCTACAAATGTGCATCAGGTGGATTGTAACTTACAAGAAAGGAACCGTCTCTTGCAAGTTTTGAAAAATAATTTACATGCAGCTCAATCTCGGATGAAGCAACAAGCTGACAAGCACAGAAGTGAACGGGAATTCGAGGTCGGAGATTGGGTTTATTTGAGGTTGCAGCCTTATAAACAAGTCTCCATCCAAGTTCGTGCGTCTAAGAAGCTGGCATCACGATTTTATGGTCCTTATAAGGTGCTTGAACGGATAGGTCCTGTAGCTTACAAGTTAGATCTTCCTAAAGGTGCCAAGATTCATCCTGTTTTTCATGTTTCTAGTTTGAAGAAGAAGTTGGGAGATCATTGTGTTGCCCAAAGCCATCTACCAGAAATTTCAGCCACGGGAGAGACAAATTTACAGCCCCATGCTATATTGGATAGACGTTTGGTTAAGCGTAAGAATGAAGCAACGGTAGATGTTTTAGTCCAATTGGCAAACCTGTCAGCTGAAGATGCTCCCTGGGAGCCATACTATTCATTAAAGGAGAAATTTCCAGAATTTGTGGCTTCCCAACCTTGAGGGCAAGGTTGTTCTTAAGGGTGGGGGAATGATACGGTTTCCTAAATCAAAATGGTTCAATTTTGGTGATTCTGTTAGAGTCGGTCAGCCAATCAATCACCAATCAATCACCCCATATATCCTCTGATTTTCCTTTGAATTCATAATTTCCATTTTTAGTTATTGGTTTCCTTTGAATTCATATTTCCATTTTTAGTTATTGGTTTTGATTATATAGTCATGTAGATGCCGTGTGGCAGGAGGGAAGAATAACAATATTACTTTCAGCTTTTGGAGGTTGATCCCTCAAATCGATCGTCTTTTTTCCTTTAATCTGCTTGCAATACTGTTTGTTAGAACTTTGGTTCTATCACTTGTCTCGATCGTGACAGAACAAGGTGACTATTCTTGATGCATTTATTTGACGCGGGCTGAAATCTCGTCGCGCCGTCCATCGATTTCGATACGTCTCGGAAGATATTTCGGCGTCTTGGACGATACTTTGAGCCATGATTCATTGGACACTTGAAAGATACACATTCAAAACTTAAACATATATGAAACATATTGTAATTTCGGCCAAAAAAAAAAAAATGGAATCAAATAATAAGATAAAATGATATGAATTTACATTTATTGTTCTATATATTTATTTTAGAAGTTTTAAGGCCTTAAACTAGTAATCTGCCTCTAAATAGAATCGGTCAAACTAGATATAGATAAAATATAAATATATTTTTAGCACAAAAATAAATAAGTAGTTTTTTTTTTTATGTGCATATATAAAAATAAATATATTTATTCATAATGAATCCTTGACTTGACGTGTCGTGTCCCAATACTTTTAAAAATTAACATATTAGCATATTCAGGCCTTGTCAGTATTCTGTTTTTTGTATCTGTATCTATGTTAAATTGTTCAGGGTGTTTTTGTTTTAACCTGTTGCAGGAGGAATTTGCTGAACGTTTTGGATTTTCTCAAGAGGCCAAATGCTAATACACTAGTATCTGGAACAAGAGACCGAGTGAATTTATATGACAAGTTTAAGAATGCCATTGAGGCTTCTTTCCCTGGAACTATTAACCAGTTGGTGTTGAAAGCAGAGGAGAAAAAAGTTCGGCAGAAGAAACTTTCCTTCTGGGAGTCGGTAACTGATTCCACGGTTGGTGCCTTCAAGTTCTCTTTCTAAGGGAACGACTCTTGAAGAGCACAACTCGAACATACTCTCTTCGAACTTCCAGCTTTTAAGAAAGAGAGGGGATTTAATTGTAGTTTTTGACATTTTATTAGTCTCATTCTTTATTCACCATCAGAAGGGAGAGCGATTTAAACAGTTATTGGCATTTGAAGATTAAGAATTACTAATTTGGCCGCCCTTTTTCTTTTTTTCCCAACAATCTTATGGACATGTTTGGCTTTGAAGTTTCCTATCCTCACTTAAATTCATCTAGCATGTCTCAACCGTAAAACAACCTAAATACCTCTAGCTCGATCCTTGTTTAACTCGATGAAAATTTATCGGAATTCATTTAATTTCTAGCTCAGTTTAAACTCGGTTTGATAAATTTAAATCTGTGTAAAAATAATTAAGAGCTCGTTTAAAGTTTTAAAATTTTTCAAAAAATTTCAAAAGAAGTTAAAATTTTTTTTGAAATTTACAGCTTTTATCATTTTTATAGGAAAGCTTATTTATTATCATTAAAAAGTAACAAAAACCCATAATCATGTGGTTAAAAAAATAAAATAAAAATATGTTAAATAACAATGAATTTTTTAAAATTCAAAACATTCTTTGTAATTTATTAAAATTTGTTTAAACGGATCATTTATCATGCGTTTAAATGTATTTTAAATTTTTATGGCACTTTGGTCTTGCCAAATTCATCCGAATGGACTTTTTACCATTTATTTGAACAAAATTTTGAATTTTTTTGATGATATATTTTTACACATTGCAAAAGTTTCAAACTCTTTTTTGATAAAATAGTCATATAACTTTTGCATAATTTTTAATAATTTTTTGTCAAATTATACACAAACATCAAAAAAACGTTCAGAAGTTATTTAGCATTCTAAATACTTCCAACAAAACTCTAAATTTGAAAAATTTTACCAAAATTTGAAGTTTTAAACGGTCCCAATTAGTAAAACTATTAATTTTTAGTTTTTTTTTTTTTAATAACTTTTTATTTTTAGTTTTTATTTTTATAATAAAAATAAATAAAATTTTAAAAACGTATTTGACAATAATAATTGGTAGTATAGTTATTAATTAATTAAATTTAATTATTTTAATTATATTATTTGTTAAAAATAATTCAATCTAGTAAAAATAAAATATATTAAACATAATTTATTATATTATCTTCTAAAAACAATTTAATAAAATATATTTCATGTTAATTAAATTAATTATTTAGTTAAAGTAATTGGATTTAATTAATTAATTAAATTATTTTAATTATTTTTTATTTAAAATACTTTAATTCAATAAGTAAAATATATTAAATAAAATTTAATTATATTGTTTATTAAAAATAATCTAATTAATTTAAGTTAATTAAATTAATTAATTTAATAAACATGACATATATTTTATTAAATTGTTCTTAGAATGTGTTGTTCAAACCAAGTTCAGCCAAGTGTATGACGGAAAACCAATATCGAAAAGCGAACAATGAAAAAACGCGGGAACGATGACATGCTTGACACGTGGCTAGTGCTGTGGAGGGCTGTGGCACAGACAGCTGCCCCTATCCAGATACCACCAAACATGTCCTTTTTGGACCACCTACTTTTGACCACCTCCCTTGCCTCCCCCCCCCCCCCCGGGGCGTACTAAGCCAAGAGCCACTCATGCACCAAGTATCGAATTACCATTCTGCCCTTTTCTATTCCTCATATCTACAAGTTCGTCGTGAATGTTCAAACCTTATTTTGATTTACCCGTCTTTCCTTTCATGTATTTGTATTCTTCTTGCAAACTTCTAACTATTCTAAAGAAGAAACTAATAATTTTGAACCGGGACTATTTGGAAAAAGTGATTAATGAATGGATTAGTGATTCAGTCCTAATTTAACTTTAATTATCTAAATATTACATTATTATTACTTCATATAAAGTAGAAATCGTTATGTTAAAATTGTAATTGCATACATGCATTAAAATTATTAAAATTTATATAAAAAATTAAAAATAAATAAAAGTATTTATTTATTAAATTGAGGCACCATTTGGTGTGTTAAAAAATAAAAAAAAAAATTTAAAAATTTTTAAAAGTTATTCACTTTTTATTTTATTATATAAATTAAGAACTCATAATTTATCTCACTTTATCTCACTTCCTATTACTCCAAACATACTCTTAATTCACCAACAATTAGATTAAGGGCTAGGGGCGGAACTATTTTAAAGGCTGTCCCGGACTGGAGCCTGAGTAGCTTGGCAAAAAAACAAAAAAAAATTTAGTTTTAGCAATGTATTTTTTAAATTTAGTCCAGGTTAAATTTTTGTACCTAATCTCCTTTATTTTTAAATTTTTTATTTATTCTAAATTTTTACATCTTATCCTATTTTATTTTTAAATCTTTTGTTCAATTAAAATGAAATTCAAAACTTAGATCCGCTCCTGTTGAGCGCCCATTTCACAAGTACTAAAAAAAAATATATACTTTTAGTAATTTTGTGATTTTCTTGTATTTGATAAAACTTTAGAAATTAAAAAAATTAAAAGAAAATTAGAAAAATTTGAAAAAAGTAAAAAAATACAAAAAGTTGAAGGCTTTTTAAGGAGGCAAATGGTTTCTAAAGAAGAAGTAAAGAAGAAGTAAAAATAATGACGATGAGATTATGATATGATAACGTGTATTTTTATGCATTCATAATTTTTACTTATGTGACAACGCAATCAAATTACAATTAAATTAAATAGTAGAATTGTGGGTATGATATTTATGTTATATACAAATTTCTAAAATTAATTGAGTTGTGCCCTCTAACAGAGGTAATGTAGGATCAAACCAAAGCCTCATATTGCAGAAGTGCAGGCCCTCCTTGTGATCTAGCCTGTGGATTCATGGCTGTTGTTGAGTTTGGCAAACGGATGATAAGGATGCTCACCTCAACTACCTGAAAACGTTAATCTACTTTAATATTAAAAGTTCTATTATTGACTCAAAAGACTTTGAAAGATTTGACAGAGTGAGTATTGTCCATTCACTGCAAGCAAATTCCAAACGAAACGGAAGTTGAACAATGAGTTGTCCGAACACGTGTACGAAGGGGCAGTACTCGATGAATATGATGGCTGTTGGTTTCTATCGAATGAACTCATATGTCATTGAAAAGGGTGTTAACCTGAGTTTTGGTGTTTTAGCACGTATGATAAAAAATAAGTTAAAATGAAAAAATTTATAAATTTATAATTTATACAGTGAAATAAATTTTTAAGAATTTTTAAAATTTTTTAATAAAATTTAGAGAGACAAACATTTTTTAGTAGTATCATATTGAGATTGATTTTTAAATTAAAATTTTTAAACTTATTTTTATTATAAATGGTTTTATTTTGATTCAACGATTAATAACCCGAATTATATGGTTAACATTAAAAGTAATGTTAGCCATCCTAAATTCTATACATATTCTTATAATTTTTTGACAAAATTCAAAAAAATAAAATAAGAATAAAAATAAAAGAAAAGAAGAAGAAGCAACAGAGAGTAATAATATATAATTAGAATTTTGACCTAATCTAAATGTAAAAGGCTTTTCAACCTATTACGTTAAAAACTTAAATATATTAATCAAAATATTCTTATATTATTACACAATTGCACCTTATGTTACTGAATCTGCATTAAAATTTTTGATATATAATACTAATTAATTTTTAAAAATAAATAAATCTCATGTGTAGTCATTTATGTTGTGAGTTCCATCATAAATCTCACTAAAATAAATGATTATATTATATTTATTTTTTGAATTGATAAACCCGATTTTTTTAATTGGTTAAACCCAAAATGTTATATATTATGTCCATATTCCTTTTCAAAAAAGAAAAAAAAAAGAAAAAAATTATGATAGTAGAGTATGGTCAATCTTTGTATTTTTGTTGGGATAGTGTGCTTGAAATTATTTAACTAATATAAGTTTATAAAAATTATTATTTACCATAAATAAATTTTTTTTTTTTTTTTCGGAGAGCCAAACACTCATCACAATTATAAACTTCAGAACGCATTTGTTATTTATGGGAAGTCCGGGGGCAACTTTGTAACTCTGTGTTTGCCTCTTAGCGTGCTCCTTATAAAGACTTGCACCATAGAAGTTATAAGCAGTTTGTGGGTTCTCTCTCCCAAAGCAGATAGATCTGAACTACTCTTCTTCTGCTGCGCCATTCCAATTACCCAAGATATATAAAATAGGCATGTCAAATCTACTCTTCTTTTCATGTTTGTTTACTATTAGTTTTCAAATATGTATATATATATATATATGTATCCATCTATTCACCCCTGCTCCGTTTCTATTTTTCATTCATACAATAATGAGTATATATAGTCGCCAGTAATTACTAAAAAGAAAAAAAAAATAATCTGGTCATTCTAATCAGTTGTCGTTCTTTCTTTCTTTTCATCTGATGCGTTGATATTTACGCATTGTAATTCATTTCTTTTATATATTCCACGGATTTTTTGTCTCCATCTAAAATTCATATATAAGAAGTAGTCGAAAGTCGTAACCAACACTGTTACGTGAAGAAGTCCGTTCATTTTTGTGTTTTGAATGATGTTATGCTACCGGAAAAATGTGTCTGAAAATATTTATTATGATGTATTTTAACTTTAGAAATCTTATTTTCGTATTTTGAGTCATGTTATATTAGTAGAAAATATGTGTCTGAAAATATTTATTATGACATATTTTAATTTTAAAAATATCATTAATCGATAGTTATTATATCAAATTAAATTAAATTAACTCTTTTCTCGCTAGATGTGTTGTGATGTCTATGATAATAAAAGAAAAATAAAAGTTTCCAAGGTACATAAAAGTGACTCTTCATTTGTACTTTTTTTTTCTTGTAACGGTTGTACTTGTGGGAGCTACTTGATTAAAGAATTCATACACACATAGATGGCGAAGATGGACAAAGCAAGCTCAAGTTCGGGACTACCGAGGACGCAGTCAAATCAACTGGCGGAGACTGTGGTGGCCGCGATGAAGTCCCCTGCGATGAGCGAAGCGGTTTTAGGGCTGGAAACGGACGGAACCCCATCGAGAAAGTTGAGTAAGAGATCGCCGGAAGGGGCGGGGCGTGGTGGTGGTGGTAGTAGTAGCAACATCGTCGGCGGCAGCAGAAGCAACCGCATTAGAAAGTCTCGGAGTGCCCAAATGAAGGTGGAGCTGGACGACCTCAGCAGTGGTGCTGCCCTAAGCCGAGCTTCTAGCGCCAGTTTGGGATTATCCTTCTCCTTCACTGGGTTTGTGCCACCAGACGACATCGCGGATTTGAGGCCATTCAGTGACAACGATGAAATTCGTGAGTGTTTCAATTGCTTAAGGTTTCTTTAATTCTACACATAGATTTTTGAAGATATATATATATATGTATGTATTTCTATCATTTATTGTTTTATTTGTTTCCTAAAAATTATCGATAGTTCTCTTTGTATCATTGCATTGGTAAACCGTACCACTGCAAAATTACGGGGCCTTTGAAAGACTTTATTTTGGGTTTATGTTTTGGGGAGGGAAATGAAAATAGAGATAGAAATGAAAATAAAAGATAAAACTACGGGTTTATACTCGCCTCTTACAGTCAATTAAATAATAAGATAATAAATATTTATTATTTTTTTTTTTTGTAATCTAAGAGAAAAATAAAATAAATTTGTTTTATTTTTGTTTTTCAACAATTTCATTCACTTTAACACCCCTTTTTTTTTTTTTTTTTTTTTTTTTACATCTAAGTGTCTAAAGTTTTAAAATCAGGCTTGAGGGATGAAGTTCAAAATAACTGGCTTATCATGAGTCTAAGGTTTAATTGGCTCAGCTTTTTCCCCGTAAATGTTTAATTTCTTTTGAGTTGACCCTTGCGTCTTTCATTTTTTTCTTTTTTTTTTTTTTTGACTTTCTGTTCAGTTTTAGTACAGGGTTGCTTTTAAGCTTTGTTTGGATATTTAAATTTTATTAAAAATATTAAAAATTATAAAAATATTTTAATTTTTATTTCATTATATAAATTATAAGACTGTAATTTTTATTAAATTTTTGTCACTCCAAATGTACCCAATCATTAAATTAACTATGTCCTAACAGTTATTTATAAATGTTTAAATTATGACGTAATTACCTTAATTTACTTAATAGCTACATTAGAATAATTAGCCTTAGAGAAAAGTTAATTATTATGAATTTTTTACACAAAGATATAAGAGAAAGATGAGGTGGTATTATTGAAAGAAAAGTGAACTTAGTGATTTATTTATTAATTTATTTTATTAGATGCATGATAGATTGACAATAAAGTCGTATAAATTTGGTATAAAATTTAATATATATATATTTTTGGTTATATGATAGTTTATTGTAAATTTGAATTTGAGGGGTAATAATTAATTAGTGTACATTATTGTATCATTATATAAATATGTCTAACTGTGTGTTTAGAGTAAGAATTTAATGAAGAAAAAAAAAATAAAAACAAGAAAGATAGGAAATAAAAGAAATAAAATATTAAATTTTAAATATATATTTTTGTCTAAATAAACTAAACCAAATTAAATTAAACATTTTTTCACTAAGTGGGGTCGATTATATGAATTTGACGACGCCAATCAAATCTGTTAAGGTCATGTCTTTCATTAAATTCATGTAATTAATCAAATCCCTACTATTTATTAATATATTAATAAAAAACAATCATTAATATATTAATTTTTAAATTTATTTATTCTTAATTTTTTTAAACTCTATACGTAGCTTCTTCCTTTGACTCTATTGCAATCCAATCCCTACTGTTTCTCAGCTTAAATGTATATGTATAATAAAATTTATCAACCCACGTTTCGCCATCAATTCTCATGGCTGGCAGAAGGTGTGTGTTGGTACAAAAAATACTGCTACACGTAGAGAATATATAGGATAGACACGTGTCTATCTTCTGAAGTAAGATTGCC
>JAVXUM010000037.1:15766952-15789561 GCA_035590655.1 Pouteria glomerata
CTTGCATATCATATTGCATACTTACATAGTAGTTTAATTAAATCTAACCTTAGAATTAAGTATTTCGTTCAAATTTCTAGATGTGATTTGAAAAAGGAGAGTGTAGTAATACCAAACCACAACCAGTTGAGGAGGAGATTATGTGGCCAGATGATGACATTTTTGTTCAAGTAGCAACTGAGGGCATAGTTGATTCTCAATCACAAATAGTGTTAGGAGGTGAAGCAAGAGCAAATTTATTAGCATCCAATGTGGGTCACCAGACGGTACCATATCTTGGGGTATCATATCCAGCTCTATATCCAGTATATTATCCATACCAATATATGATGCCCTACCCAGTTCATTACTATCTCAGCCTATATACTTGGTGGTTGTAATACAGAATGCGACCATGATATTACCCCCTCCTTCAGCAAATTAGACATGACCCAGAGTACCGTAGTAATACCGAGTTTAGGCAATCAGAGCACTGATTTATAGGGAATTAACCCTAGCATTCAAGAGAAAGTTGAAGGGTTAGGAAGTGAGGAAGATCACCTACGTGGAGCTTATGGGAACTGTTGTAGACTAGGGTATATCCGTTACTGATGTCCTAGGCAGTACATTAAGAAATGCATATATTGTGGCAGATGGAGGCACACTCACAGTTCATGTCCATACCGTAGGGGATGAACTGTATTATAATGTATGAGAAGGGAAAATATTGGTAAGGCAATTCCCTTTATAATAAATGGATTGGTTGTGAGATTACTAGCTAGTGTAGTTATATACTTCTTTTCAAGTTTAATTAGTAGTATGATTTTGGGATAAATGTAAATTTGAAACCTTTGGATATAACCTTAGATAATAGAAGGATGATATTGTTATAATATATCATGTGAATGTATCGAATTATTATCTTTATGATTAAATGAAGTTATGTTATATTATGATCTCTGATGTTGATTTATTCTTAATATATATATGTTTCATATTATATTATAGATAAAATGCCATTGTGTGAAAGAGGAGTTGGAGGCCAAGGCCGAGGTAGAGAAAGGGGACGAGAAGATTCATCGATGCAAGAAAATAAAATAAATGTAACTGTTTAAGAGACCCACCATAGTACGGTAGCAGAAGCACAAGGTATACCAGGAGTTGATGAGGTGCAAACTAGAGTACCCGAAGCTCTACAGCCTATAGCTATTGATACTGGGGCGACATTACAACAGATGGCGGTGGCTATAGCCACATTAGCTGGAGAGGCATGAGTTGGTCCTTAACCATCGATGCAGACAGGTTTCACAATATTGGAGAAGTATAGGAGGATGAAACTTCCCACATATGATGGAGTGGTTGATATAGATGTGGTAGAGCAATTTCTGGAAGAATGTAAAAAGATATTATTAGTAATGGAGATCACCAATCCTTCTATTGATATTATACTGACTGCATTTCAATTAGTGGGGAGAGCATCGGCATGGTGGTCCAATTTAAAAGACACAAAAGGAATAGAGGGATTCACATGGGAAAGATTCAAAGAGAAATTTTGAGATCATTTCTTCCCTCGATCCTTAAGAGACACCAAGTGGAAAGAATTTGCAAGTTTGATTCAAAGGACCATGACCGTGTTGAAATACAAAAAAAAGTTTACAGATTTGTCAAAATATATGCTGGAGTTGATATTCACTACTTATTTGAAATGCAGGAGGTTTGAAAAGGAGATTAAGACCAACATTGAGGAATAAAATGGTGTTACTTGGTTTAGAGAACTATGAAACTTTGATTAATAGAGCCATGACGGTGGAGAGGGATTTAAATGAAACCAGAATCATTCATGAAAGTCATCTTGGTAGAAATACAAGAACACAACAAGAGCGAGAAAGTAGAAAGAGGCATAACGGAAATTTAACGGCTCCACAAATACAAAAATCATTCTAGGGAAGTATAACTCCCAAACAAATAAGGAGATCAGAGCTGAATACTCAAAGACAGATTACATATTTTAATTGTAACTAGCTTGGTCATAAGAATACTGAGTGTCCTAAGAACAGGAGATTGGGTGAGTCAGCAAGATTGGTGAGAAATGGGCAAATAGATGAAAATAGGATATGTTACAGATGTGAACAGATGGGACATATTCAAAAGTTTTGTCCATATGTTCAAGGTAGTGCAAGAAGAAGAGTAATGCCAGCAAGATAGTCATTCCAGGGTGATCGTCCTTTGACCTCCCAGTCAGTATAGCAAAATCAGCAAAGGAATGCTCCGCAGGGGGCAATGCAGAGTGGAGCATCATAGCAACAAATGGGGAATCTACAAGGGCAAAGGGTTGGTAGACCTCAGAACACACGACCTAAGGAAGAGTATTTGCAGTGACTCAACAGAAGACACCATCTGAGCCTATGGTGACTTAAGTTATATTCTGAATTTATTCATCTAGTGTTACTATACTTTTAAACACAAGAGCATCCCATTCATTCATAACTGTCAAATGTGTATCTACTTTGGGGTTAGATATTAGCCTTTTGGAATTATTTTTATGTGTGGAGACACCAATAGCTGGGTTTTCTTCTTTGGCTCAAGTATGCAAAGAATGTGAATTGAGAGTAGAAGATGTTTATGATAGAAGAGAATTTATCTCAACCTTAGATCTAATTGTATTAGAGATGGGGGGTTTCGATATCAAACTTGGGATATATCCTACCAAGCTATGATTGACTGTCAAAAACATAAAGCAACTTTATTTACCCTAGAAAAAAATCAAATTTGCTTTTTCACTGATCGGTGCGAATTATGGGATTTGTTACTCTTGGATGGCCATACAAAAACCAGATTGTGTAGTTTGTTTTCCTACATAGTTTTGGAAGAAGAGAGTGAAGAATAGAGAATCGAGTTGCCTAAGGTTGTGGAAGAATTTCTTGAGGTGCTCCCAGAAGAAATATAAGCTAGTAAATTGGTTAATTTACTTAAGAGTAGTTTCATTTAAAGATGATAATTGGGTAATCAATAAAGAATAGGAATATGGCATAGTTTTGTTAAGATTGAGTTTAATTGTAATTATGATATTAATTATGGTATTGATGTTAATTGTTTTATGCTTTAATGAAACTATGATGTTTATGAAATGGCGATATTAGTTACTTTATGATTACATGAAATAGTGATGCTAATGAGATGATAATTATGATGAGTTTTATGGCAAATTGGAATATAGCCTTGTGTTGTGGAAAATATGAGATGATGAATGAGAATCAAATGAAAGGAAATAAATTGGGATGTGCCGGGGGATGTGGGGTACAGAAAATAAAAAGTGTCACAAATTTTACCCTTGGATTGAAAGACCTGGAACCTACGCAGGGTTTGTGTTCTTGCTAGTGGGTTAGTAGCCCATAATATGATGTTCGGTTTATCGTTTCCCTTGGATCTATACCCATAAAAGATATGTAGATTTTGTACCTACCCCGATGACTTATTTGATGGATATCCGATTGAAAGTTTAAGGATAGTGTTGTGCGTATGAGATTGTTGATTACTATGTTTGGATAATTGATAATTGTTATTATGATGTGGGAATAATGGTTATGATATCTGGTTGTTATATGTTTTAAATATGTTTTGGTTAATGGTATATTAAAAGATGAATAGCTATTGTTATTACTTTATATTATGTATATGCTATTATGAAGTTTTGTGGGCATAAGAGGACTAGTGCTCACGTTCCTACGGATTCTGTTGAAGAAACTAACCAAGATAACTAGGTGGGCGCATGGGTCTAGTTAGAAGTGCACTTACATGAGGCATCTAAGACTTAAATGGATTTTTGTTTATTTCTGTTAAATATTCTTTTGGGACTGTAATGATATTGATTCAAAGTAAGTTACTTGATTTTTGGGTTGTAAATGCTTTAAGGCCAATATGATGTATTAATGATGAATGGTATTAGAACATAATGGCCTGGTAGACGCCGAGGCTTGATTTACTTTATTTTGCCATATGTTGTGGGTTTGCTACAAAGAAGTTACGTTGCTCTGATCTGGGATTTATTTTTTTAGTGCATGTTATGTATGTAATATTCACTCACTTCTCGATTCACAAAATCCGGGGCATGCCAGTTTTGTATTTATTATTGTTTTTAATGAGTCTTGGTACATGTAGTAGAGTTATTAGCATAAATAGTAGTTATTAGTTATCACGCCCCCAAATCTCCTGACCCGAGGGGTGAGTGAATAAAACACACACAACATGCACTAATAACATAATCCTTTGATCCGAGCATTACAACAATCCCATTGTGAGCCCATGATATAAGGTAAGATAACATAAATCAAGTCTTAACATCTACCGGGCCAGATACTCCAATATATTACCACAATTAATACATCTCTTAGACCTTATGACCTCTACAACACAATTTAAATATTTTTCTCTCAATTCTTTTATATTACAACCCAATGAAACTTAAACTCAAATAAACTAAAGTTTTTGCTAGGCCTGGATTGGCTCAATGGACATGAATTGCAAATCCTCTGAAGAGCTCTCCCAATTATTGGGTCTACACCTGCAATAAAATCTGTAGGGATGGAGCACGGGTCCATTTGTGCCCACGTAACTCCATAATAACATATATAATATGTAAACCAATATGTATGATTAGCATCACATATAAATATACATATATCGATATATTTTCCATGAATCATAACGTATATTTATTTTTATTATTATTTTTTTATCATTAACCAATTCAGATGTATGTATAATATTACCTAAATAACATCATATAGATATATATACATATATAGTTTTATATATCAACCAGTATCATAATTCATAACAAATAACTAATATTCACAAATTACCAACACAAGTAAAGCAGATCACCATATAACTTCTTTACAAAATAATACTTAATTTCAGTTCACATTTATTATTAAAATTCTTAACATCAAACATCAATCATATCACATAATTAAGCCATCATCCATTTACAATTCAATCACATATCTATTTCAAACCAATCATTGGGGAATTGGATACATAACCACATATTATCTTTTATAGGCTAACACCCAATGAAAACGATAAACCGAAAACACATGTACTATCTTTTATAGGCCAACACCAAACGGAAACGATATTAACCGAACGTCATGATGTGAGCTACTAACTCACTGGTATGAATACAAAACCCTGTGCAGGTTCCGGTATTTTCAACCCAAGGGTAATTTCAAAAACTTTCCTATTTTTCATACCCCACCACATTCCCTGGCACATCACCAAGCATTTGTTCTCATTCAATTACTATGGGTACATTTCCAACATCACACACATTCCAAATACACATACTCACATTCTTTTCATCAAGAAACTCATCGCAATCCCATTCTTTTTATTTTACATATTTAGTATTTCTTAATCATCAATCATTATTCATCATCTCATATCATTCATTAACGCATAATCACGATTCAAATTTCTAATAAACTTATGACATTTCAATCCTTTTATCTTATTAAATTCGAGTCACATTTATTTATCCTTATTTATTAATAAAACCCTACATCACAATTCATGCATTCCCTAATTAATATATAAATGCACTAATCAATATTTTAGGGTACTAAACACATTCTTAAGTTCACTAGATATCATGCATAATAATCAATTTAAATATCATACAATAATATAGTATCAATCCTTTGGTATACTTATTGAAGATTATCTAGAATAAGCAAAGTCAGGAATTTGGACTGGGCTCAGTGGGCACCCAATAATGCACTCAGTCGTGCGCCCAAAAAAGCGGGCGCCCAATTGGTTTACATTTCGTGCACCCACAGGTTAGACCTATGTTCAAGTTTCATGCTCTGTTTTCTGATTTCTCAGTTTTTCTTACTTTCAACCTCAAATTTGTTTAGTTTGGGTCCAAACCTTAACTATTACCCAATTTATAGGTAAAACTTGATTTTCTTCATGTGAACATATACATACATAAATATGTGTATATAACTTCCAATTTCTTCTAGATCTTACATTGGTTATATTAAAATAATCCTAGATCTTGTTACACATTATATATGTGAAAATAAAGTCAAGAATCCCTATCTCAAGTTGAATAAAAGATTAAATAAGAAGATGGTTTCCTCTGATTTCCAACTTCTTCAAAACTTCAACTTTGATAACCTCAATCTCTCAATTCATTGACCTAAATGACAAACAAATCACATATATAGATTTCTTAAGTATCTAATTGCAACCTTACAAAATTAATTTGAATTTACTCAAGGTTGGAACCACTTACTAAGCTCAAACTTTCCCCCGTTCTTCCATGTTTCTTTTTTTTTTTCTTTCCTATTTTCTTTTCTTCCAACACCCAGAAATCTCTCTCTCTCTCTCTCTCTATCTCTCTCTCTCTTATCATACATACATATATATGAATCACAATAATATTTTTATGTTCCCCTACAGGTTTTATGGTCTTCTCCATCACCCTAAGCTAGCTAGGAAACGTAAGGTATGGTCTCATCTGTCCAAGTCAGAAGGCTCCATACCTGTGACGTTTGTCACAAGTTCGGCGCCCAAGGGACTACCTTACATGCACCCAAGAACTTGGACACCCACCTGAGAAGCAGGTCGTGCACCCATAGATTCTACACTTATACAGGTAAGCTAACTTCCTTCCCTTTATGTTCATTATTTCAAAAATTCTCAACTTAAGATACCACCAACCTTCAACACTAGTCATTTTACATATTTTTACTTCCAAAACACATTGAAAACCATGAATTAATGGTTATACCTATATTTGGGATATTACATTAGTTTTGTTGGCTTTTCCTATTCTTGGAGGGATGTTCCAAGTTATGGATAGATAATATGCGCACTAAAAAAATTTGATTATGAATTTGGAATGATCATAGAGTGCTTTACATTTCTATACCCTTGTTCTCATCTAAGCAAATATGATATTTGTTTGGTGGCAAACTGATTTGTTTCTTATCACTCTTCTCTCTTCTTTTTTTAATAGTGTGGTGAATCAATCGAACATTTCTTATTTGTGGCATTATATCTCATCAAACAAGGGGGTTAGTTTCCTTTTTTATATGTTTTATTTCCATTTCACTTTCAAATAAACACCAATTCAATCATTCTTCATCTAAAACAAATTCCATTTAATTTCCATACAACCCGCGCACATCACCTCCCATATAAGATCTAAGGTTGTATTTGGATTAACCATTTGTCAAAAAAAAAAAAAAAAGATAATAGATTTTCTTGCTTGGATTGTAATGAAAAAATGAAAAAAAAATTATATAAGATTTATAAATTAAAAATAATTAAATAAAAAACTAATATAATGTTGAATTTTTTTTATTTGATTATATTTTTATTTCATTTAGACGAGAATATATATTTAGAATTCTTGTTTCTTTCCAAGGGTACATAATAAATCAAACAACCTAAAAAACGAACAAAATCGACTACTTTAGTTCGAGTATATAATGAAATTAGTAGTTATTGGGTTAAAAATTTAATGACTTAATATTTTGAATTCAATTCTTGAATCAGTAGATAAAAGAATCGAACAAAACCAAAAATAATATAACCCAAACCAACTTAAAAAAATAACATATAATATATAATTATTTATAATATTATAAAACAAAAGTACTGCACTTAAGTTTAAAACTTATTTAAATTTTAACATAATTTAGATGTGTAAAATTAAAAATACGTTTACTTACCTAGTTCAGAATTAAACCGACTCAAACTAATCAAATTTGAGTTAAGTTGAAAATTGAACTAATGCGACTCGAGATTTTTATTTTGATTCTAAATTAAATTAAAATCGATTTAATCTCATATCCAAATTTCAATAATAATAATAAAAAAGATAATGTAGTTTATGACCCCGAATTGGATAGAATCACGACGCTATTATCATAAATGGACCTTTTTAGGTGAACGCCCTTATAAAAATATACAAGTATAAGGGTAAATTTGTAAAATTATTAGTGGTCGGTAAGATCGCAAGTCGTCCACGTCCTCGATCCAACCTCGCTGTTGTCCGAAGACTCGAACCAAGACATCACTGCTGCGGACACAAGTGGAAAATGGAGGAAGTGAAAGATGACAGGGCAAGGTTTGATGATGACGATCCTCCGAGTCTAAGCGTTCATGCTATCGCAGCTCTCAAAGAGTTTCTAGAGGAGCAAAACCGGGCCCTAGCCGTCGAAGACGTCACCGCCACTGTTAATGGAGCTTCGGTGGGGGAGGAGGAGAAGGTTGCTTTGGTGCCGGAGGACTGGAGGCTGAGTCAGTTCTGGTACGACCAAGAAACTGCTGAGACCGTTGCCAAAGAAGTTGTCACTCTATGCGAAACCCTTGGGACTCATTCTGTCGCGTGCGTTGCTTGCCCGACTCTCTATGCCTACCTGAAGGTATGTTTGTTTGTTTTATCAATTTCTTAGGAATTTGTTATTAGATAACTCTTTTGATTTTTGTTATTGTCTTGTGAGTTCGTGTTGGGATTGTTTGGCAAATAATGAACTTGGGCTTATGGATTAACATAAATTGCCTATTCATTCTAATCAATTCACTGCAGATTGGGGAAGGAAAGGATTTCCAACTAAATTATGCTCATAGCATTTCAGGGATGATGTTCCAGGATGTTATAACACCAATCTTATAAGCTCAGAAAAGTCATCAACAGATGAAAGGGAAATGGAGGAAAGGGGTACAAAATCCGGAGAGAGGAAGAAAGTGATACAGAGAAACGTAGGTTATACAGAGAAACATGAACTCTGGTGAATGGAAAGATAGAAAAGCCATTTACAATCTGTCACACACCATTAATCTGGATAGCTTGATTTGGGGGCAGCTGGACAGTGTATATCAAACCGTTGTGGACCATCAGATCGCTTGGAGCTCAGGGTGAAGTTGGTGGTCCAGATCAGACCGTGAAATTAGCCATTTACATTTGGCCAGCAGCAGAGGAGGGAGTGGCAGTGGATGTAAGCAGCTTCAATGGACAAGACAAAATGACTAAAGAGCGTGTGAAGTGAACAGAGCGGCTGGAGGCGAAGGAAGATAGATACAAGGTGTCTTTCAGAAGGGGCTCTCTTATCAATTTAGCCGGAGACAACCTCATCATGGCGTCATCTCAGCTGGGCAAATGAAGGTCAATTGGGCTTCCCTAGACCAGCATACATCACCATTCATTAATCATTATCATTTGGCCCAATCCTTGAGTCCATCTATTCCATCTGAAGCGAGAACCCACTCCATGTGGATCTAATTACAGTAACCCGATTCACATATTACGTATATACATATATATAATAAATAGAAAGTAAATGTAATGAAGGCATATAAATAGTTAGCCGGCAATAGGGTTGTGCATGGAAATTTTACTGGATTGAAAGAGGAACTAAGGTATGATGTAAGAATGTTCAATACTAAGGACTTAACTGCTGCATTCGGACTAGCTAGGTTGCAGGAGGAGAACCTGGTACTGACTAGAAGGGCCTTAACCAATTCCTAGGGTCCAAGTGAAGATTTAGGGTTATAAATTCTTGATTGATTTTGTATTGCTGCCTTTAGTGGGCTGTGACTTTGTGTTGGGCATTCAACGGTTGAAAACCTTGGGAAAAGTGAGTTTTGATCTTGACAAGTTAGTTATGAAGTTCCAGTGCAGTCAGGGACGTGCTTTTGAAGGGGCTGGGAAGAAAAACTACCAGCATAGAGGAAGCTGTGTTAACTCAATTGGGCCCAGGCCCTCTAACGGGCTATTATTACAGATTGTAACCTCTGAAACTTCAGAGGCATGTGAACCTATGGAATTTTAGGGGAATGAAGAGTTAAGTCAATTGTTGAATAACATTTTCAAGGAACCTACTAGCCTACCTCCTTTTAAGAGGACATGAACATAGGATTGTACTTCAACAAGGTACTAATCCTATATCAGTTAGGCCCTATGGGTATCCCCATTACCAAAAGGAAGAAATTGAGAAAATTGTTCAGGAGTTACTAAAGTCTGGGTTAATCTAACCAAGTCAATCACCTCTTTCCTCTCCAGTGATTCTGGTTAAGAAAGCAGATGGCAGTTGAGGGATGTGTGTGGATTACAAGGTCTTGAATTAGGTAACCATCAAGGATAAATACCCTCTTCCAGTAGGTGATGAATTACTAGATGAATTACATGGGGCCATAATTTTTTCAAAGCTAGATCTGAGATCAGGGTATCATCAAATTAGAATGGTTGAAGAAGATAGGGAGAAGACTACTTTTAGGGCTCATGCTGGCCACTATAAGTTCCTAGTCATACCCTTTGGCTCGACTAATGCACTAGTAATATTGCAAAGTTTTATGAGTGATGTGTTCGGACCTTATTTAAATTCTTGTCTTTTTTTTTTTTTTTTTAATGATATACTAATTCATAGTAGAAGTGAGGAGGAACACTGGGGTTATTTGGATATTGCCTTGGGGGTGTTAAGACAATATGAGTTGTATGCCGAACAATCCAAGTGTAGATTTGCTTACTCTGAGGTGGATTATTTGGGGCACCTAATTACGAAACAAGGAGTTAGGGCAGATCCCAAACAGATTCAAACTATAGTGGATTGGCTTAAACTTAATTCCATTAAGTCATTGAGAGCATTCTTGGGCCTTGCGGGGTATTATAGAAGGTTTATACAAAGATATGGAGGAATTGCTAGACCTTTAATTGAATTATTGAAGAAGAATGCTTTTAAATGGAATGAGGGGGCTAACAAGGTTTTTAAAGAACTAAAGATGGCAGTTACTAATCCACTTGTGTTAGCATTACCTAATTTCTCTAAGGTATTTATCATAAAATGTGATGCATCAGGTGTAGGGGTTGGGGCAGTGCTTATGCAAGGCAGGAGGCATATAGCTACTTTAGTCAAGCACCTAAGGGTAAGGCTTTGCAACTCTCTATCTATGAAAAAAAGCGTGCAGGCAGTGAAGAAATGGAGGACATATTTGATAGGGAAATCTTTATAGTGAAAACTAATAACCATAGCCTAAAGTTTTTATTGGAACAGAAAATTGGCACCTCGGCCCAACAAAAGTGGATCACTAAGTTGATTGAATACACCTTCACAATTAAATATAAGCATGGTGTGGATAATAAGGAGGCAGATGCTTTGTCCTAAATTTATAAAGTTGAGGGCAAGATTTGGGTACCATTCAGCTGTTTAACTCTATCAATCAGCAAGCTCCATCCTACCATTTTTATAGAAATAAAAGCAGCATATGAAGTTGATGAACAAGTTAAGGCAGTCAAACAGAAGATGCAGCAGGAGATAATTGGCATGCAGTGTTTCTCATTCAAGCAGGAATTATTGTTCTACAATGATAGAATATACATCCCAAATGCAGATGACATAAAAAAGCAGTGTTAGTATGTGCATGATGATCCAGTGTTTGGACATGGAGGATATCAAAAAACTTTGTAGAAGGCCTTTAAAAATTTTATTGGCCAAATATGAAATTAGAAATTAAACAGTGGGTGAAAGAGTAGGATATTTGTCAGAAGTGCGATAATAAGACAGTGGCTTTACAAGCTTGTTACAACCTATCCATCTTGTTTGAAACTGGTGTGACATTTCAATGGACTTTATTGATAGTCTTCCTAAGTCTAAAGGTGCAACTAACTATAGGGGTTATTATTGAGAGATTATCAAAATATGCCCATTTTATTCCCTTATCTCATCCTTACACTACTTCAAGTTTGGCTCAAGTATTCATGGAGAATGTGTTTAAGCTTCATGAGTTACCAGTCATTATTGTGTCAGACAAGGACTTTTCTTTTACTAATAGCTTTTGGAGGGAGCTTTTTAAGTTATTGGGAACTAATCTGCACTTTAGTTCCGATTACCATTCTCAATTAGACAGTCAAACAGAGGTGACTAACGGGTATGTTGAAAATGTTGAGGACAAGGCTACTTGGGAACCTTTGAAGAAAATCTTGGCCGAATGTCCAAACCTTGAGGACAAGGTTTGTTTTGAAGGGGAAGGGTCTTGTTGTAACACCAATATTATAAGCTTAGAAAACTCATCAACATCTGAAAGGGGAATGGAAGAAAGGGGTACAAAATCGAGAGTGAGGAAGAAGGTTTTATAGAGAAACATGAACTTCGGTGAATGGAAAGAGGCTATCAAGACTAATAGGATTGGAATGAATGGTTGACTCAGACTGATTCTATATACATAGTGGATTGTGACTTTTCAAATTATCTTAGTGTCCTTTAGGATCACTAAGTGACTAGATACACTAACTTTATGACTAGGTACAGTTGCTCTATTAATACACTATATACATTAACTACATAAATTAACACTCCCTCTCAAGCTGGAGCATATATATCATATGTTCCAAGCTTGTTACAAATGTATCTCACTCTAGCTCCTCCTATGGCCTTAGTAAACAAATCAGCTAACTGATATTCTGATTTCACATGACTGGTCTTGATGACATTCTGTAATATCTTATCTCTAACAAAATGACAATCCACTTCGATGTGTTTAGTTTGCTCATGAAACACTGGGTTAGAAGCAATGTGAATAGCAGCTTAATTATCACAAAATAGATCCAGTGGCTATGTCCCATTAATCCCCAGTTTTGTCAACATATGACGTATCCAAACCAATTCACAAGAAGCATGTGCCATGGCCCTATGCTCTGATTCGGCACTTGACTTTGCTACCACCGTCTGCTTCTTATTTTTCCATGACACTAAATTTCCTCCCACAAAAATACAGTATCCAGTAGTTGATCGTCTATCTGATGGCGAACCAGCCCAGTCTGCATTTGTGTATCTTTGAACAAGCGTATGACCATTATTTCGATATAACAATCTACATCCTGGTGCACCTTTTAAGTATCTCAAAATACGAATAATTGCATCCCATGACTTGACCGAGGAGCTTCAAGGAACCGACTCACTATACTTGTAGCAAATGAAATGTTTGGTTGAGTAACAGTGAGATAGTTAAGCTTCCCAACCAATCTACGATATCGACCAGGATCGTCCAATAATTCTCCTTTATCAGCCAGAAGCTTCGTGTTAGGATCCATTGGGGTATCAATTGGTTTAGCTCCTAACATGCTTGTTTCAGACAGTAGATCCAAAACAAATTTTCTCTGAGAGAGAACAATACCCTCCTGTGATCTGGCAATCTCAATCCCTAAAAGTACTTTAGCGCACCTAGATCCTTGGTGTGGAACTTAGTTTGAAGAAATATCTTCAGATTACAAATCCCTTGTGTGTCATCACCAGTGATTTCGATATCATCCACATAAACTAGCAACCATATCTTTCCCTGAGAGGAATGGCGATAAAAGACAGAATGATCAAGCCACATTGTATTAATCCAAACTCCATCACCACTGCACTAAATCTGCCAAACCATGCGCGAGGAGATTGTTTTAGGCCATACAGTGACTTTTTCAATTTATTAACTAGTCCAGACTCTCCCTGAGCAACAAAGTCAGGAGGTTACTCCATATACACCTTTTCATTAAGATCTCCATGGAGCAAGGCATTTTTAATGTCAAGTTGATGGAGTGGCCAGCAAAGAATGGCGGCAAGAGAGAAAAGAAGACGGACAGATGTGATCTTGGCCACAGGAGAAAATGTCTCTGAAAAATTAATGCCATATATGTGAGTATATCCTTTAGCAACCAATCTTGCTTTCAATCGATCAACAAAACCATTAGGGGAAACCTTAACATTATACACCCAACAACATCCAACTGTTGACTTGCCAGGAGGTAGAGTAACCAAATCCCATATATCATTGGCTCGAAGAGCTGACATTTCTTCTTCCATGGCATGACGCCATCCTGAATGAGACAGTGTTTCAGACATAGAGTTAGGAATAGCAACAGTGGACAAAGGGGTAACAAAATCACGATAGGATGGAGATAAGGTTGTATAAGAAACAAAGTTAGAGATAGGATGTGAAGTGCAAGTGCGTGTACCTTTCCAAAGAGTAATTAGAAGATCAAGATGACAAGACACTGGTGCAGGAGTAGGATCTGAAGACTGGAGAGGAGATTGGGAAGAGCCTAGAGCATCAGGGATTAATTCTGAAACTGTCCTCCATCTGAAATAAACCTGCAAATCAGGACGCGAGAGACGAAATGGAGAAACCACAGGTAAAGGAAGACTCTCATGTACATCAGAGATAGAAAAATTATCAGAGAAAAAAGGTATGTTCTTAAAGAATGAGACATCTGCACAGACAAAATACCAATGGAGAGAAGGACTATAACATCTATATCCTTTTTGTACTCGAGAATACGCAAGAAAAACATATTTGAGAGAACAAGGGTCAAGCTTGTCAGTCCCACTATCAAGTTAATGAACAAATGCAACACATCCAAAAATTCGTGGAGGAAGAGAAAACAATGGTGTTTTGGGAAATAAGACAGAATAAGGAGAACTACCTTTCAAAATAGATGAAGGCATTCTATTAAGTAACATGCTGTGAGCATTTCATCCCCCCAAAAAATCTTTAGAACCTTCATATGAAACATTAAACACCGAGTTGTCTCAACCAAATGTAAATTCTTCCTCTCAGCAACCCCATTTTGTTGTAGAGTACGAGGACAAGATGACTGATGAAGCATACCAAAGGATGTCATAAAATCTATGGGAGGCTTAGAGAAGTATTCTCTGGTATTATCACTTCGAAGAACTTTGATAGACACATCAAACTGAGTTTTTATTTCAATACAAGAGGACTTAAAAATAGAGAACAACTCAGAACGATATTTCATTACGTAAACCCAGGTGAGTCTGGAGAAATCATCAATAAATGTAAAAAAATACTAAAAACCCAACTTTGATACAACTCGCCTCGGTCCCCATACATCTGAATGAACTAACTGAAAAGGACTTAGGGACCTGTTATTGACTTTAGGACTAAAGGAAACACGGTGATGTTTTCCTAATTGACACAACTCACAATCTAAAGATGAAAGTTGACCAAAACTAGGAACCATAGATTTCAACCTATCAATAGATGGATGACCCAATCGATAGTGAATTTCGAATGGTGAGACAGTAGTAGAACAGGTGACGAATGGAGGATCAGCCAGATAATAGAGTCCTTAAGCTTCACGCCCTTCTCCAATCTTATTCTTGGTCTTCAAATCCTAAATAATCACAGAATCAGGAAAGAAGTCAATGAGCAATTAAATTGTTTGGTAAGTTTGCTCACAGAAAGAAGATTAAAAGATAAGGATGGAACATATACAGCTGAAGACAAGGGCAGATTAGGGGATGGACAAATTTTACCGACACCTTGTATGGAGTTCAAGGAACCATTTGCTATGGTAACATTAGGAATTGAAGAACGCTGAACATCAGAAAACAATGAAGAAACACAGGACATATGGTTTGAAGCACCAGAATCAATAACCCATATATGAGGAGGTAGATGCACAAGTCGTAGAGTTACCTCGATGAGCTAAAGAAGCAATTGGAAGAGATGCCTGCTAAGCCGTTTGATATTGAAGAAATTTGGTATATTCTTCTCTTGACAAAGTCACAGTTGATAATTCATCCATGCAAGGTTTATCTGAAGAAGAGGTAGCATTAGGTGAAGCCACATGTGACATATGAGCGGGCTTCCTATGAAGATCCCAACAGTTCTCTCTAGTATGTCCAACTCGACCGTAGTTTGAGCATTTAGGTCTAGCACCACGACCTCCACACCCCCCACAACCACGTTTACCAAACTGAGATTGGAGCTTAAGTCCTTGGTTGTCAACAAAAGTCTAACTTATAAGAGCAGAACGGGTAGAATCTGGAGTGGAGGTTGAATCCTTAGAAGCAGCTCTCATAACCCTTGAGTATGTTTCAGCAAATGAGGGAAGAGGGGCTCAACTAAGAATCTGAGCTTTGACTGGCTCGAACTCAGGGTTTAGACCAGCAAGAAAACGAAGTACTACCATTTGTTCTCTTTGTTTCTGCATCTCCTTGACATCCAAGGACAATGGTTGTAAAGAATTCAGTTCCTCATAGACATGCTTTAGGGAAGCAAAATATTCCATAACAAGTTTGCCAGATTGTTGGAGTTGAAAGAATTCTCGTGATAGGTCATACATCCGGGTAAGATCACTGGAAAAGAGAAGATGAGTGTACTCCCATATATCTTTACATGTGTCAAGATGGGCATACATGTCAGCTATATTGGGTTCCATGGAGTTCCACAATAGATTAATAGGGTGAGCATCTTCTTGGATCCATGCATCATGCGTAGGATCAACTTCAGGAGGTTCAGATTCTGCCAAATGTTTCTGTTTTCCATATCCCATTAATGCAATTTTAACGGCTTTGGACCATTGAAATTGAGCCACCAATAAGTTTCTATTCAACAGTCATTCCTGAGACCATTTGGGATCGATAATATCAGACTACAGTAGCTTATTAGAACAGAAGATTCGAGTTGACACGACAGTGTGCTCAAGGACCAAGAACAGAGCTAAAAACACCAACACTGGAGCAAAAACTGGGAGAAAGGGAGATGTTGGTACACTCGTCGGAGAAGGACGACACCGCTGGAGGATCGGCGTAACTTGATAAACTGACACGAGCCGATCAGACTCCCTGCACGTGGGGTTAACACGTCGATTGCAAGCTGCGCGTGGGGGCACGTGAACTACTGTTCCGGCGACGACTTTCTGACGACAGTAGTTGCCTAAGATTGGCGACCTCCTTGGTGATTTTGGATCTTCGAAACAACACACGAATCGAAGATGGGTAACTAACGCACTCTTCGGCCAAGCTACTGAGGAACAAACCGAGGCTTTTTGGTGAAATTGAAAAATTTTTAGATTAATTGCTCTGATACCATGTCAAGGCTAATAGGATCGGAATGAATGGTTCGCTTAGACTGATTCTGTTGTACATATTTATACACAGTGGATTGTGACTTTACAAATTATCTTAGTATCTCTTAGGATCACTAAGTGACTAGATACACTTACTCTATGACTAAGTACACTTGCTCTATTAATTACACTACATACATTAACTACATACATTAACAGAGACAAAAGCCATTTACAATTTGTCGCACACCATTAATCTGGATCGCTCGATTTGGAGGTAGTTGGATGGTGTAGATCAATCCGTTGTGGACCGTCAGATCACTTGGAGCTCTGGTGAAGCACGCAGTCCAAATCAGACCATGAAATCGGCCAATTATATTTGACTAGTAGTTGAGGAAGGAGTGGTGGTGGGTGTAAGCAGCTTTTAATAGACAGGACAAAATGACAGGAGAGCTTGTGAAGCAAATAGAGCAGATGGAGGCAGAGGATAGATACAAGGTATCTTCCAGGGGGATAGATACAAGGTATTTTCTAGGAGGGCATTCTTGTTGATTCAACTGGAGACACTGCTCAGCATGGTCCGTCATCTCAGTTGGACAAATGAAGGTCAATTGGGCTTCACTAGACCAGCTCACATCACCATGCGTTAAGCATTATCATTTTGCCCAATCCTTGAGTCCATCTATTCCATCTGAAGAGAGAACCTAGTCCATGTAGATCTGATTATAGTAGCCCAATTCACATATTACATGTATATGTATATATAATAAATAGAAAGTAAATGTAATGAAGGCATGTAAATATAAGTCTAAATATAAGTCGCAGTAGGGTTGTGCATGGAAAATTTGTATTGAACTACAGCTTGTAGAAGGAGGAACCACCCTTGAAGCGGGTTTATCTTTCCAGTTAATTCAAAGCCATTTTTCTCTCTCTCTCTTTCCGTTCTTTCTTTCTTGCCAAACATTCTTAAATGTAGGCAAATCAAAAGGATCCGGGAAGGGCCCTTATCACAGGACTGGTTAGTCTACTTGGGTTGATTTTGGTCTAGGTAGTAATTGTTAGATCAGGAATGTGCCATCTCGGCATAAAAGCAATTGGTGCATGCAAAATTTTTTTGCGATATTCAAGGTCTCACCACACAAGTTTGTGTTTAGAGTGGTCATAAGTAGCTACATTGTGAGTACACAGAATTAACAGTGATGATGTTAAGTGTTGAAAAATAGATTTGCTTTTTTATTAGTGCTGTTTTGGGTGGCAAATTTCTCATATTTGAAGAAATGAGGAGTGCACATTAGAAACTTTTGGAATTAAGTGGCTTAAAATTTGCTTGGTGGTAGTTTTTTTTTTTTTAAATCAATTTGGTTTGAATACATCTGCTCAGTGAAGTATATGTTTAATTTTTTGGCGAACACAGATTTTCCTTGCACTGTTCAAGGTGATAAACATGTGTGCATACACAGTTTGGGTGGAGACCCATTCTGATACATGGTGGTATTTTTTTTTTTTTTGGTTTTTTTTTCCATAAGTTGTTGCACCATCCATCCATGGCATCACAACAGCTGATATTTTACCTTTTTTCCATTTGAATTTCAGAAAATTGATCCACTTGTAGCAGTGCAACTTCTTGAATATGACCAGCGTTTTGAGCAATATGGAAGTGAGTTCACATTCTATGATTACAATCAACCGGAAGATCTTCCATCATCGTTAAAGCATGCCTATGAAATTGTAGTTGCAGATCCTCCCTACCTGGTGAGAGCTTAATTTGCTAGAAAGTCACTTAATTTTCTCAAAAAAATAAAATAAAAAAAGTGGGAAGATTTTGTTTCCAGGAAACAGAAAGAGTTGTATTCCATGCTAATTACTAAAATGTCTTACTTTAATTATTAGTTACTAAAGGCCGAGGATACGATCATGTGACTCAAGTTTGATACCTTCTTTGCAATCATGTGCGTCATGGGATGTCATCTAAGGTTGTCTACGCAACTGTGTAATTATTATATTCATCAAAAGTATATAAAAGATGTAATTGAAATACTAGTAAGATTAATCTGTTATAAGTTTGGTGCCTAGCCATAAGCAAATGTTTTGTAATTGTTTTGGTGCTTTTGGATTTCCTTCACCCTAATAGTAATTTTTATCATATTAGTGAGTTCAAGATACTTCAGGGCCTGCTTGCTTGCAAGGTCGATGAATTGTGTAGACCTTTGTGATACTTGAACTATGAACGAGTTTTAGGATGGCTGCTCAAAACTCTTAGATGTATGGACTTGGCCTTGGGAAAAAGTGGCTATCTATATGAATTGACCCGTGGATCAAATATACCTTTTACACATCTTTGCAAAGGTTACAAACAGTTTGCAAGAGGTGGCTGCCCTCATCACGGGGAAACTCTTGCCAAAATGGTAAGTTAAAACTCGGGGTTTGATCTCGGAGGTCACCCAAAAATTCTTTGCTCTAAACTGGTTGCAAAGTTTTGTATGCAAACTTGAACCTATTCTGCAAAACTCTTTTTTCGACTCCTTGATGCACAATGACCTGGTGAAGAATATTCACCGACTCCTCAATGAGAACATAAGTCTTGAATTTCCACTCCAAGGCCAAAGAATGTCAAGAGCTCCTTCAAAATATTACATAGAACATTAAAGAAATTGCTAAGAATATCAACGAAGCTTAAACACTATCATGATGTGGTCAAAATATGTCTATCTTAATTGCATCATCCTTAAAGCTCTAAATTTGAGCATATATATATATATAGACCATGAAGAAGTTTCAATTCAAATAAAATGCTGATACGAAAATTTCTTTGTGCTCGAAACCTCATGCTACTTGTGGGCTCCATCAAGGTGTTTGCACCCTGCCTGCGACCTAATTTAGTTTGCAAGATACTGTATGGCCTTACAGTCTGCTCAAGCCCTTGGCTTGCCTTCTAGCTGTTCCATCTTATCTTCGGAGCAGTAAAAATTGCATTTGAACTTGAATATCATTTTGATTTGGCCTCAAAGATATCCAAAGTGCATTTGAACTTGAATATCCTTTATTTAAGATAATTCTAACCAAATTCTAGACATCCTAGCATATCTAGAACTTGATCCAAATCTAATCTCTTCAAAATACAATTTTCTAAAAGATTATATCTCAATATAGTTGCAATCCTAACTAGACAAGGAAATCACAATACTAAGGGTCAACAAATTTGCCAACTTAAATTTAGACTTTACTATTTTCAAATGATGTGTCTGAAATATGATTGCCTTAGTGGATGTGTGAATAGATGGTTTAGTAAACAATTTATGTTATGGAAAATTACACTTACCTTCCCTCAACATTTGGCTAATTACAAGTAACTTCTTTCAATGTTTGAAATTTAATTTCACACCCCTTATTTTCAAATGTTTGTTACAACTAAATCTTTTTGTCAATCTAGTCCTTAATATTAAATGGAAAGTAGCGTCGCCGCATGGAAAAACCATATGAGATGTTTCTTTCACCCTTTTGGACTATAAATTATCAAAAACACCATTGAGATCTTTGAAAGTTAACAAATAACAATGTGGAAATGGAATATAATTCACAATATTTTTACTTTATTATGTCCATTTTGATTTGTTGGTTTCAATTTTGGAGATGGAATTGGACTATAGTTTGAAAAGATAAAGGCATTTTTTAATGTTTAAATATCTTAATGGCTTTTAGACATTTTATATAGTCTAAATGGGTAAAAGAGATATCTCATATGATTTTTCGACGTTAATCACACTACTTTCAATTTAACATTGATGGCTAGATTCATGAAAAGATTTAGTTGTGACAAACATTTGAAAAGAAGAGGTGTGGATGTAAATTTCAAACATTGAGGATAATTACCTCTAATTATCAAAATGTTGAAGTGAGACAAGCGTAATTTACCCTTTATATTAAATCGTCAAATGATTAAAGTCGATTACTTGGCTGTAATTATCTGGTTATGTTTTAACTTGCTATATTTGTTTCTGATCTGCTGTTGGCTTTGAGGGGAAACTGTGTATTTGTGTCAACTGATTCTTGCGCCCTTTTAAATGGAGTAATTTTTATTTTTTTTATTTTTTTCTTAACTTGGTCAGATGCATATTGTAGATGAAATTTATGCAAGCAACACAGATGATCTACTGAACTGATTTATTTATTTATTTTTTGGGTATCAGAGTAAGGAGTGTTTGGAAAAGGTTGCTCAAACAATTTCTTTTCTCGCACAACCAGGAAAATCTTTATTGCTTCTGCTCACAGGTAAGCGATAAATCTTATCAGCACTTGGAGGTACTTTCATTGTGTTATAATGAATCCGCAAGCCTGGTAAACCTTATCTATTTAATGTCTGATATGCAAGATTAATAAATAGATTCCGAACATATAACAGTGTGATGACTGACTTTTCAGTGGTCTCAATAATAAATGTGAAAGGTAGGATCTAAATAAGACAAAAAGGGGGGGGGGGGGGACAAAAGAGCTCTTTATATATGGTTGTGTTTTTGGATTGACCTAATTGTTTCTTACAACCCTTGAGTTGTAATAGATTTTATATTTCGATGCTTAGGGGCAGTGCAGAAGGATAGAGCAGCCGAACTACTAGGTGTGCGTGAATGCAGATTTCAGCCTCAGCACTCTAGCAAACTTGGTAATGAGTTTCGTCTATTCACTAACTATGACCCTGGGATAAGGTTAGGAGGCTGGGAGCAGGACCAACAGACACCTTAGGTCCCTACATTATCAAAATCATGTAAGTTGAAGCCATCAGTTATGGACTTAATTGTAAGTGGTATCTATTTTAAATTTTCTTCTAAAGCATGGGCACCACTTGGGACATGGATATGCTGAATAAATGATTTTTAAAAAATGCAGGACATGACAACCGAGGACTCAACAAAAATATATATTCTTATGATTAGATATTTTTCTTTGTTTAAATACGATGTAAATAAAGCAATATAACATCAAATAAATTAATAATTATGTATTTAATAGCTTTAAAATCAACAAAAATGTTACATAATGATTACGATCTAACCAAAATGATAGTAACTATATTCTATAACATAATTATTATGCTAACAAATCATCTTAATAGAACATTGTTTCATAGATTAACAAACTAAAATGCAATGATATTCCATCAAATCATTCAAATATAAAATAAAAAATAGAGGGTTTTTTTAACGTTTAATTTATAATTTATTTTATTCATAAGTTGGCCTCATTTAAAATTTTTATATATTATAAAAATTTATTTTTATATATTTTATTTGTTAGGGCGTACTCTGCTTAGCGACGCGCTGTATGGTCCGAGTACAGCGATAAATAAGTAAGGACCGCTGCATTGGCGCTCGAGTGCAGTGTTAAATAGGTAAGGGTCCCCACACTTTCTTGGGCGAGTGAGGGAGTAAGGAAGTTAGTCCAAAATACAAATAGAAGGCTGAGATTAGGTACTTGGAATATTAGGAGCCTAACTGGAAAATTTATAGAAGTGGTGGATACAATGGAAAGGAAAGGAATTACAATTGCTTGTTTGCAAGAGATAAAGTGGATGGGACAGAAAGTTAAAAAGATTGAGAGGACTGGATATAAGTTATGGTATACGGGACTGAATAGATCGAGGAATGGGGTCGGCATAGTGGTAAGCAAGGACCTAAAGGAAGATATAGTTAATGTAAAGCGATGGAGAGATAGAATTATTGCAATTAAGTTAGTGTTAGGAGAAGAGATAGTGAACGTAATTAGTGCTTA
>JAVXUM010000037.1:15796566-15807482 GCA_035590655.1 Pouteria glomerata
AGAGAGAAGGAATTTGATGAAACTTAGGTTTCAAAAATTCATTAAATACTTGTTCTAAGTTCTCTATATTTTACTAACTCCATACCTCCAATCCTTCAAGTTTCCTTTGAATACTTACACAACATGTCTTTTAAATTTACTACATAAGCTTGCTAGATAGCCAACCAACATTCTTCTAATATATTTATCAACCTTTAAACTTCATAATTGCATAATAAACACAAAGGATTCCAAATCTTGAATAACTACAAATGAGCATAGATTTAGATCCAATTTTATGCCAAACTCATCAAATTTAGATATCCAAAACTTATCCAATCTTTACCATACCAATTAGGGGTTTTTCCCACACTTTTAACACATCATTCTAATCAAAATTTTGAGCTTAAAACACTGTTCAAGAACTAAAATTCCAGCACCTATTCAGTTTACCTTTTTCCTCAATTTCTTGGTTTCTAAGTTTCCAAATTGGTGTGTTTTTGTATCAAAACTTAACCAAACTTTGCCAAACTAAATTTCCGTTGAACCTAGAGGTTTTAAGCTTCCTATACTCCATTTTCCAGCCCCAAAATCTGAGATTTACAGCCCCAAACAATTCCCACGAAATTTGCATCCCTTTTAGGGTTTTTGGGTGCCAAAAAGCCACTAACTTGCACAATTCCTTACATACACTTAAAGAGATCAATTTTATGAAATTTTTAGTTTTTCTAAAACTTAAAACCTCTGTTTTTCAGTCCCTAAAAAGAAAAATATATAGCTCTCCATTTACTTAGAATTTTGGCCATGTTAGTGAGCATATAACTTGTCTGACTAGTTTTCAATCTCTACACCATTTCTTTCAAAATTTCCAAAGTCAAGCACACATATAATTCTCCAAACATATATACACATATATTAGAGGTAGAATAGGGCATCCCTACCTCAAGGGCTGGCCGAAATTGAAAGAATTTGAAAGAAGAAAGAGTTGTGATTTCCTTGGCTCTAAATTAGGGTTTCCTAGAACCCTTTCTCCTATTCTAGCTCCTTTCTTGGAATTTCTTCACCAAGATAGCCCTAAACACATATGGACTTCAAAATTACTTCATGTTGAACATACCCTCCCAATTTTAGGTCATTTGGCCTTAATCTTCACCACTAATGGAAATTAGAATTAAGCATACTCACCTTTGTTCTTCTAGGCCCTTAAACCTTGAAATTCTTGCTCTATTCTTGCTCTTTTCCTTGTTTTCTTTTTCTCCTCTCTTTTCTTCTTCTTCTTCCTTTCTTTTCTAGCTTTCTTCCTATTTTTCTCACTGTTTTTCTGGTTTGAATATGCCTTGGCCGAATGCTTCATCAAGCTGTCCAGATTTTGTTTTATATTTTCCTTCCCCCTCCAACTCATCTTCCCTTGGCCAATGGCCCTTCTTTCCTTGGTCTAAATTAATAATTAGGTCTTAAACTTACTTTAGCCTTAATTCAAACATTAGGGGCCCACTTGATTAATTAATTTAACACCTAAGTAGCCAACTAAGCACATGTGCTGAAATTTGGACTAACCTAGAACATTGTGGAACCTCCTAGGGTTTTCAAGAAGTTTCGGCCACCATGGCCTTTTCCCATCTGAATTGGCCATCTTCCACCTCCTTTGACTTGTCAACACACCTTGGTAAATGACCATTTTGTCCCCCAATAATTAAACTAATCTACTTTAAGTCCTAAGGTCAAATTGGGTTGAAAAGTTAACAATGTGGGCTTGTTTTCTTCCTTTGGCCGACCACCCCTCCAATTTGTCTCTAATTTGTATATTAAATTCTAATTATCATCCTAAGTCTCTAAAACACATTAATCTTTATAAATTGGAGCAAAAACCCTAGCATTTTCAAGTTAAAATTCATCAAAATTCACTTCCCCCTAATTATGAATTGATGTTTTTTAAATTGGTTTTAGGGTTTTATGAGGCTTCAATATTGTCTTCTTTAAGCTAAGTTTAAGTTCTAAGGAAGTTTCTTTAGCTTAGAGTTCAAGTTGAGTTCAAAACTTCTCAAAGGTTCCAAGCACATGCACTTAAAAATTCAAGGTATTACAGTTATTCAAGTTGCTTTTGGAAATTTTGAAAGGCAAAATTGGCACAATGGGTGCCATGATATCAAATAATCAAGGTATGAACAATTTTTAGTTGAAAATTTAAATTCGTCTTAACAAGTGTTGTTATGAAAACAACGCTAGTAAGATGAATTTGTTCGTTTTGGGTATGGATAAAGCATCAAATGATAACAATGCAAATGAAATTGAATAATGGGTATAATTAATTAACAGAAGTTGTTGCTCATTCATTATAATGAAGTGTTTGAATTACATCAAAAGCCAAAAAAAAAAAAATGAAAAAACTTAAGGCTAAGCTCTCTCGCTGTCGCTCTTTGAACTCTGAGATGAATGGTCTTTATTAGAGCCGCCCAGAGCCATAACCATGGTGAGATCTAAGTCTGGATACAGCCCAGAGATTTCTTTCATGGCATCATTGAACCCATCGACATAAGTCTCAGCTAGCCAGGTTTGGGCGTCATCTCCTTCTTTGAACTCCTCATGGCCTTGGCCTTTTTACCCTCGATAAGATTCCAGAGCTCTTCTAATTGTTAATCCCTACCGGTGGTAAGCTCAAGTGCTTGTTCCTTAAGGGTAGTCTCTACAGCCAGCGAGGCAGATAGTTTGTGGGCGTAGGTAAACGCCTCCTCCCGGACCTTAATGGCCTGCTCCAGCTTAGCCTCATAAATCTTAACCTTTGTCTCGAACTGCTCCAATTTGGCCTCTAGCTCGGCCACCCTTCTACTGAAGAACTCTATCTTCGTGAGTTCCACTAAAAAGTTTTGGGTACTTTCCAAGTATTAGGTGCCGAGATCAGATGTAAAGAGCATCACCTAAGATAATAAAAATAAAGTAAGAAGCGAAAAGAAATGAAGGAATTTATGAATATAGGTAACATAGCAAATGAGAGATTACCTTGGCCAAATCAAGGGCTATGCCCCTGGCAAGCTCAGTGTAACATAAGTCCCACATTTGCTTGAGGTAGGTGGGCGCTACGACATCTTGCATTCTCTTTACCGCCAACCCCATATTGTCAAAGATGTTAGTTGGGTGGCTAGCTTTTGAAGAGGAAACATGCTCCTCCATCCTAGCAGAAGGAGTTGAGGCATAAGGTGCGGGCGGCGACATCTCTGTGGCCACGGGCACTCTTTAAGCAATAACAGGAGCTCGGCCCTCCACAACGAGAGCTTAGATTGGCAATTTATCTTGGCCATCTGCTTCAGGGATACATTTCTCAAAAGTATTAGTGTCAGCCACCTTCTACTTTTTTCAAAGCCTTGAGTCTGAGCTAGATGGTGTCTTCCTTCTAGAACTCTTGAATTTCTTCTTATTAAATTTCATAGTTTAGCTGCTGAGAAGTCAGCGATGTCGAGGTTAGAGTCTGCAAGAAATGCACATACATGAACATTAGCCAACAGGTATAACCAAAACATAATAAAACAACCATAAATAACTCACTTATCTTACGTTCGAATTTGAGTGCCTCTAAGGATGGCTCTGGGCCTAGCATATGCTCAACCAAGCCCTTAGCAGTAAGAAGGAAAATATGGTTATGAAAAGAGAACTCTTGTACTAGTTTAATTTGAGTGAGTTATCCCTTGAAAACCTTGGGCTGAGCTCAAGTTGGAAAAAAGGAAAAAAAAAATAGAAGAAGGGTTAGATTTAAACTAAAGAAATAGAGAGGGAAAGAATAGTCAGGGAGATCTTCTTACCCTCTTCAGATGGACGACCCCAAGAGAAAGGCCAGTGGATTTGCCGATCCTCATCCGTCTCCTAGGCACAAAATTCCCATCATTCGCCGTAAAGAAAGAAGAAATGGTCTTTCCAGTTCTTGATCGAAGATGGGTAACCAGTAACCAAATTGAGCTCATTTGACCGAGCTGCGAAGTAATACTAACCATGGCCAGCTTTGATGATCTTGTAGCACTATGGGAACTTGTCAGTAATGATATACTCCTCCATTGCCGCCTTCTATATCACCGTACACCCTACTAAGATCTTCCAACCATTGGGGGTGAGCTAGACAGGATTAATATTAAGCCTGGCGAGGACCTCCCTGACAGGATGGGCTACAGGAAACCAGAGCCCACTAGAGAGGGTGGCTTCGTAAACGATGACCACGCCCGGTGTAATTAGGGAACACGCTACATCTTCTGGCATTGGCCACCGATATGCTAAGTCCTCTGATGGTTGGAAAGATTTAAGTATTTTCCTCAACCTAGGTCTATCAATTACTAAGTGAAACCCGGCACAATCGAGCTCGGAAGGATCCCACTGAGAAGCATCCCTTTGGGAAGAATTGGGCACACAAAATGCTAAGTGGTATGCTGACTCGGGTGTTTCTACCCTAAAAGGTCTAGAATTACTCCTAAAGACCTCTTCACTCTCTGAAGACATGACTACCCTCCGATGAGAGGTCATGGTAGCAGGAATACTGGGCAGATGAGCCCTAGAAGAGTAATATTTGAATTTTAGCAATGTAACTACGGACCTAAGAAATTTAGAATCCCTTATAAACCCTAAGGTGCCAGGGAGGCGGCGTTCTCTCTGATAATACCACAGACAGTGACAAAAGAAATGAAGCATGTACTTAGGGAAAACAAATACGTATCGAGAGATTGAGAGCAACTCTGATAAGCTTTGTAAGATGGAAGAAGGATGCAGGAGTCAGTTCATGTGAATAACAAAGAAAGATGCGTGAAGAAGCCCAAAACTAGCAAATAAAGATAGTAATGTAATTTTCAAATTTTAATGGTAAGATCAAGACAGGTGGCAAGTGCTAAGAAACCCCTAAATGATAGCCTACACATTCAATAGAGGCGTGACAGGAATACTGACAGAGCATTAAATGTACTCGCGACTCGAGAATAATCCAACTAACTGACTCTTCAACTCTGCTTGCAGAACTGAGGACTCGGGGCCATCCAATGAAAGTGAAATCTTGGGCTAGGTCAAATTACAAACATACCCCCATGGCTCGAATCCCCAGGCATCAAAGGAGTTAGGTCAAATTATAAGCATACCTCTTCCTATGGCTTAAATCTCTAGGCATCAAAGGAGCTCAAACTCGATCCAAGCTAAGCTCTTCTCTGAGCTCGGTAACCTGGGTAGTCCGAGCGCAGACGCAATGATAATAGTACTACAGGAATGACCAAATTAGGTTTCTATGATCCACTCTATTATTAAAGATTTCGAATCGTGTCGTTAAGGAAACCATTCCTGAACTAGTTCACTCCACGATAGCTCCTTCAAGCAGATAAGGAAGGGACCATGAAATCCAAGAAACGTTCTGATTGATGTTTATCTCCAAACCCTCAAGGGATTAATATAAAAACAATGAAGGTTCTACTGGAATAGGTATGTAATCATTACCTTGTTGTTACTCTACCCAATTGATTTCTGAATTAATTCTCCTACTGACTTGAGCATCGAAGGATCCTTAGTAGTTACCACACCAGTGTCCCTAGTGAACAAGTTTGCTTCGTTAAGCTCAGGTTAATCTTTCGAGCCATCGGGTCATGGACTTTCGAGAAAATAGCATCAACAGTAAATAAGACTTTTAACCTTAAAAGAAAATAAAAAAAAAAAAGAAAAGTAGAATAAAAAAATTATGAAAGTTAGCAGAAAAATAAAAGAAAAGAGAATAAGCAAAGAAACTCTAAACTAACAAGAAATAAGAAAATAAAGAAAAAAATCTAATCTATTATGTACCAAATAAATCACAGAAAAAAATTATTCAACACCTTCTCATCCCATGCATCTACAATTGGTTTAAGAAATAAGATGTTTTTTTCATCCTCATAAAGCAACAAAGGTGGACATACCTCAGATGTAAAACACGCTGAGAGATGATAGGCAAAGTGAGGTTCATAAAACCACAAATAGAGCCAAAGTGTAAGTGCGAGTATGAATATGGTAGGCTTAATTAGTCTCTCAACACCCAAAAAGTCTATGTAATTTTTCCTTTTGTCTGCTATGTCATGCCAGGGGTGGTCAGTCTCATTGTAACCATTCATCATCCCCGTACTGAGACTTTTAGATGGGGCTATGTTATGAGGTGAACTAATGAAATTCTCCTTTAGCTCGGGGGGCATTAAGATTGAGTGTGCTCCAAGTGTATAGGACACTTGAGAATGCATAACCTTATAGGGATCCTTGAACCTAGAATATGGTCCAATGTTGTTCGCAGATGTGAACATGGAATATGGTTGTGCATTTTTTAGTATCTCTTAGACACCTAAGAACTCAATGCAAACTACCTGTTTGTTCGTTACCACTTCCCTACATGTATGGTCACTTTTAGTCAAAACATGGTCAATTTTGTCGATAGCATTCTCAGTTGGGGATCAGGCAAAAGAGAAGAGTTTTGCACCATTCTCGCTCTCAGGCCTATCTGGTGAACTCTCAATGGATGATAGAGATAATTCACTCTTATTATAATCCTGTGGGACTGAAATAGGAACCCAAGCATAATTCAAATCATACTTCCACTCAAATATAGGGGTTTCAACAACTAAGTCATCATGTGTACTAGCTCCAGTAGAAGGAGATATATTAGATGTAGTCTCAGCGAGTAGTATGGCAGAACCATATTTATTTAGGAGAGTACAGATTTATGATAGATAGGGAAAGTAGGAAAGCATTTACCCTATTTATTTAAATACCCTCCAAAATAAATTAGGATATATACACGCATGCAGTTTATTTGCAATTAAATGGGTTAATTATACACAGTATAAATGAAATAATAAACTATATGCATATTAGTGGAAAATGAGGTGTATGCTTTGATGAGATAAACTAGAGATTGTGACGTGAAATAGTAACTGTGAAGAGAGAAAACTATGGTTGAACGCTTAAAGCACAACTGTTGCGACCAGGTCTACCCACCGGGCCACCGGTTATGAATCTTTATTGCTAGATGGTGCATCCGAGATTATCCAAATGTGAAGAAGTATGTTTTATTTTGAAATAGGGCCTTGATTACAGAGACTCGGAGTAACCACCTGACACTTTCAAAATAGGTATGTCAAGAAACCTAAGTTTTGATTATGATTTAAAATTTTTTGTTTATGTTTTTGAAATATACCCCAAATGGCTCTCTCTAATGACTCTCGACTGGTATTTGCAATTGATAATGGAGTCGGGGGTTCAGTTATGCATGAAAACTATTATGTTAAGATACCTAATGATATCCAGAGTCCTATTCTACTCTTTGTAGTTATGATCTCATAATACAATACTCCGATTTATAATGATCATTGCATACAACCCATAAATACAAATGATATGTGAAACGTAAAATGGTTGAGCCTAGCTTGTGTGTACAAGCGTAGTGTAATGTTTACCTATGCATGAGTGTGTGTGTGCTGAGAATGAAATGTGAATTAAATATGACCTATAAAGACCGAGGTGACCGCACTCAAGCTATGTGCTCAAGTTGCCTGCATACCTTGTAAAGGGACCAGGTCAATCGCAATTCAGATCTAAAGTAGTCCAAACTACATGTTGATAAGATGTGAACTGGTATTCAAATGTAAGAGCTTTACTCTAAGTCTAAGCTGTCACTCTGCGCAAATGATGGTCTATAAAGATTGTAGAGACCGTACTCAAGCTATCTGCTCAAGCGGTTTATGTACCCTTCTAAAAGATTAAATCAATGTAACTGTAGGATAGTGCCAAGTACAGATGTGATGTGCAAATAGTTGTATACAGATTTAATGTGAAGGAGCCTCAGCCTTAAGACAGAATAAGGGAAAGAAAGAGTCCTAGTTTTAGGTATATGTTAGGAGTAATTATCATTGTACTATAAAGTCCTAACTCCAAGACTGATAATGAAAGTTATCACCCTAAACATAACTTGGGAAGAAAACTTCGTTTTGGATGATAAAAGATAGTTAGCACTTTGTGTTTAATTGGAAAAAAGAAAAAAAATTTAGCTCTTGGAACATAACTAAGGGAAAGGAGCCTTGCTTTAAGTAAGAAGGAACAATTAATGTCTAGAACATAACTGGGGCAAAGGAGCCTTATTCTACTAGGGAAAGGACAGTTAGTGCTTAGCACATAACTTGGAAATAGTTAACTAGAGAAAGAAACCTCGCTCTAAATAAGAAGGATAGTTAGCACCTGGTTCATTACTGGGAAATAGAGCCTTCCTCTAAGGAAAAAATGGTTAACACTTTGCGTTTAACCAAGAAAATGATCCTAGTTCTAAGGTAGTGCTGCACGTTAGAGAGACCAGACTCAAGCCTTTTATTCGAGCTACTTACATACCCTGTTATGGGATCAAGTATACGTAACTCTATTCCTAGTGATGAAGAAGCTCCATCATTACCTAGCTATCAAGGGCTCATTACAAAAGCCAAGGCAAGGGAGTTTCAAAGCTTGATCATGGAAGCATTCAGCCAAGGTGACAACAAGGGCATGAGGTGTGATTTTGAAGATTCCAAATGCATAGTTCTTTGCCAAGTGGAGATAACTAGGACAATATCTTGGGCACACAACAATCATATGTGCACGCATTCTTGGGTGCCCGACTGTGTTGGCTCTTGAGCGCCCACTGAGGCTGCTTTATACTTGCTTTCACTTAGGACTTTTGTCGAAAACTTGCCTGCAAAGAGCTTAGGCACACGCAAGCTTTCTTGTTGGGCACCCGCGATGTTTTATTCAGTAAATTTTTGATGTAATTTAAAAGAATGAAATTACTATTATATCCTTAAGCTCTGTAAGCCTAAAAATAGGCTTTAATATGACATCATAGGTACTTTTTGAAATCCTAGGAATTCCATTTGTGAGGATTTTGATTTTTTTCCATTGTTTATTTGAAAGAACATAGACTTAGACAATCTAGCCACTTGTTTATTTTATCTTTAATAATCAAGTTGCTTTGGAACATGTTTCTATTGTGATTTGGTTCATTAGTTTATTTCTTCAATCCTGGTTAGTGCCTCTCCATAGGTTGGGGTTGTGTTAATTAGGGGGAGAAGATGACCTTGTTGATGTATGGTTAAAATCCTTCTTTATTTTGGTATTAGAGCCAATTCATCAAATAATGTAGTATCCTAATTTATTCTTTATTGTTCGTAGTGCCTAATTTTTTTTTTTTTTTTTTCTCTTCAAGGCATTCGGCCAAGAAGAGATCTATTAGGGTTTGCGTAAACATTCTTTACCCTAATTCCTTAAAGTATCGAATCTATTGGCAAACTTTTGGTCACTGATTATTACATTGTAACTGTTTGTTGAATTGATTGTTCCAATGGTTGTATTAAAATGAACTTTGGGAAAAATAGCTAACGTTAGAATTTTGACCTCAAACTTTCCAAATCTCATCTTGGGATATTAAAAGCCTTTCATACGAAATTTGGGGGTTAAATTCCACTCTTTGACCACAAAACCAAAATTAGGGTTAGAAACCAGCAAAATTCAGTTCACCCACCAAAACTGCCCAGAAAATTCAGGGATTTTTCCACAAAAAAATCCTCATGTACATGGATTTGGTCCAAAAAATTCAGGCCAAAATTCATTCATTTCATAGGCGAACTAAGGGGGGATACCCAAACTAAACAACCTCAGTTTGAATAGCTAAACCCACCCAGAAAATTCCCAAATTTTACCCTCATTTTATTCTTATCATAGTGCATTTGTCCACCAATATTCAGCTTGAAATTCATTGATTTGATAAGAGAACTAAAATTGAAGTGAATTGAGCTCTTATCTGAAATTTTTGAAATTTGATGCAATCAGTGTACCTAGCTTTGCAATCTGCCTATCGAGTTTGATATCATCGTATTCGAGAATCTCAAATCCAGTTTCCAGGGGTCATTCCATTTACCTTTTATTTGCCTCTAATTTAGAGTCATCTTTTATTGTTTCAAGTGTCACATTAATCCTTTCTTACAATTTCATTTCTTCCTAGTCGTTCTTGATTTTCATTGATATATATTTTCAAGTGATTAGAGAGTCAACCTACCCTTGTTCTTGAAAAGGAGTATAGTGAAGAAAATTGAGCGGTAAAAGGCAAAAGAAAAGCCATTATTTGAGAGAAAACACTTGAGATAGTAAGCCATTTATTACTAACATCATTTTCTTACAATTTTAAAACACGTCCAATGAATAAGAAGTTAGTGGTAGAAATGTGGCAAGGGGTGGTAGTAGTGTTGATGGAAGGGTTGTAGGTGACCATATGTTGCTTGAAACACTAAGGCAACAAATGGACATAAATAATTTTGTGATGACCACCTTGTTAAATAGGATTGAAAGGTCAGAGGTAAGGGATAGAAAAGAGAGTAGGAAATAGAGGTTTGTCCACAACATTACTTTAGAGACCTTCACCAAAGGTTACAAAGGCTGTCACAAGGGAGTAAAAGTGTAGAAGAGTGCTTGTCGTTCCACAACGTGGATTTTACACCCCAAGTGCAAGGTGGTTCGATGTAGCAATTTAATTTTATAACGGTGAAGTATTGATTGTACCCACAGGGAGAGGCGTTGCTAACTCATAATTCTTCTTCTCTTATTTAGTAGGTGTCACACAAAAAGAAATCAAAGAAAATAGGTTTGAAATTTTTGAAAATGAACCCTACCTAGGCATTTTGTCAAACACCTAGGAGATGGCAATTAAACCCAAGGGAAAATGAATAAAAATTGAATTAAAAACAATTCTAATGAAAAAAAATGAGAATGTATGAAATTAAAGAGGCTAGAGACCAAGCTAACCCATCCAATCATCATGCAATTAAATCAATTTAGAGGGTAAACATGTCTACCTATATGCATCTAGGGAAACCATCACAAGGTGGGTTGATTTAGAGAAATGAAGTCCAACTTGCTAGATCACTTAGGGAAACATAGCATCAAAT
>JAVXUM010000037.1:15807582-15830005 GCA_035590655.1 Pouteria glomerata
CTTTTTTTTTTTTTTTTTTTTTTTTTTTTTTTTTATGAAAATCAAATTTGAAAATCAAATTTGACAATTCTAATGCATTTATAGGTGAAAGAAAAAATAAACTTGTAGTGTTTTACCGATGTGGGACAAAGAAACAAAAGTTTTGTGAAAGATCTTAGCTATTCGTTGAAAAATAAAACTTAACTTTAGCCTTTGGATCTTAGTTTGTGAGAGAGATATTTTCAAAAATCATTCTGTTTTATTATATAAATGATACCTTGGAAGCTTATTTCCTAGGTGCTAAAGGACTAAGGCAAGGTGATCCATTATCTCCTTATCTTTTCCTCCTTGCAATGGGGTTCTTTACAAGGCTCTTCAACAAGTTTATTCAAGAAAGTGAGTTCACTTATCATCCTAAATGTTTACAGCCTGCAATCACCCACATATGTTTTGCAGACGATCTCTTCATTCTATGTCATCCAAATATGTCATCTTTACATCTCATCTAGAAAGCTCTGATTGAATTCCATAAGTACTCAAGTTTACAGCCTACTGGGAATAAAAGAAAAGTTTATATAAGTGGAATTAACCTCCAACAAAAGCACCACCTCTGCTCCATACTTTGCTATCAATTGGGTGAACTTCCGGCGAGATACCTTGGTGTTCCATTGATCTCCACAAGCCTCAAATACAATGATTGCAAGGAGCTAATTAACAAAATTCTCAAAAGAGTTCAAAGCTGGTCATCTAAATTCCTATCTTATGCTAGGAGACTTGTTCTAGTCAAATCTGTTCTTTTCAGTATTCAAGTCCATTGGAGTCTACATTACTTATTTCCTAAAAAAGTTACAAATATCATTGAATAGGTTTTAAGAAGATTCCTTTGGACTGGTGCCGAACTAAGAAAATGGGGGAGCAAAGTAGCTTGGAATCAAGTATGTCTTCCTACCAATGAAGGAGGCCTTGGCATCCAAAGATTGTAAGACTGGAACAAGGTAACAATACTAAGGCACTTATGAGCTATTTGCACTAAGAAGCTTTCTCTTTGGGTGGAATGGTGCCACATTAATTTATTGAAAGGCAAATGCTTTTGGGAAGTCAAAATTCTATCAGATTGCTCCTGGACTTGGAGGAAAATTCTAAAACTACGTGAAATAGCTGTCCACATCTCCAAATACAGAGTTGGTAATGGGGATTTTATTTCTTTATGGTTCTCCAACTGGTATCCAAAAGGGCCTCTAATCCCAAGATATATTGCTAGAATCGCTTATGATGCTAGTATTCCAAAAGATGCCAAGTTTTCAAGTGTGATTACTAATAGGTAGTGGAATTGGTTTATCCTACTACTTGGGAGCTTAAAGAAGTTATTGTAGAGAATTCACTAGATTATTTCCCTTCCCATCATCATCCTGATACATTCTTTGGGAAGCATCCAAAGATGGAGTTTATGATGCATCTTCTACATGGCAATCCATTAGAATCTAGGGACAAAGGATAAATTGGCATGGCTTACTTTGGTTCCCAAATCATAATCTAAGGTATAGCTTTATTTTATGGTTAGCAATAAAGGGCAAATTGAATACTAAGGACAGACTAATTGGATGGGGGCTGTCATTAGATTCTACATGTGCTTTATGTAATTTGAGCTCGGAGAACCTTGATCATCTTTTCTTTCAATGTCCCTTCTCAAGCGCTATAAGGAAAGAAATACTTAACATGTGCTCCATCAACAAAAGTACTCAATCTTGGAAGAATGAAATATAATGGGCAGTGGGCAAATTCAACAAGAAGTGCTTCACTAATACTATGTGCAAAATTGCCTGGGCAGCTTTTGTCTATCACATATGGCAAGAAAGGAATAGAATCTTCAAAGGGGTTTCATCTACTCCAACCAACCTCATCAATGAGATCAAAAGAACAGTGAGATTAAAGGCTTCATAACTACTTGTCATTAAACCCATTGATATAAACCTTACCATTTGTAATCGATTGGAGATCTCTTTTTGTAAAACTGTATAGAATACAGGATATGCCCCTAAGATAATGTAATTTTCTTGATTAATCCAATTTCACTTACCAAAAAAAAATGATGTTAAGAAATCAATGTTCCTAAATGTTGTATTGCCCTGTGATACGTCGACATAGGTATTATTTGACCCAAAGTAGGACATTAGATAAGTTCTTGTGTTAGGATAATTTTATATATAAGAGATAAAGATGATCTCTTAATTTGAATAGGTAATTAATTTGTTTAATTTTTATATATTGTTGCTTGAATGAATATTTAGTGTATTCATCCCACTGTGTCACATGGGTACGTGTTTTAAAGCTTTAGGATTTTTTTTATGGGACTATATTCTAGCTCTTTTAGATGTGAGCTTAGTAACCTCCATTTAATATAACCTATGTATGTTTTGTATGGAATTAAATGGAGGAAAAATTGATATTTTTATGATGCTCATGAATTTTATTGTTATTTATTTTATGTTCCAAAATAATTCTTAGAATACAAAAGGATGTAATTTTTTTTCTTTTTTTTTTTTTTAAGCCTTGTAAGGGGATGTGTTTTACATTAAATTTGTATATTTCGAATTATTTTGGCATGAGCACTAGTTATACTAATAGTCTTATGGGACACACGTTATTTTTAATGTATAATATGCATGTGTTGTATAAACCTTGTGGAAGTGGGAATCATTCCCATATCTTATTTTTAAAATTAATTAGATACTTCATCTAATTTACATCATAGGAGATGATTACTAGCACCAAAAGTGTGAAAGTTTTGATCTCATAATGTGAAAAGGAATTTTTGTAGTTTAATTAAATTTAAAATAAATAACAATAATAGATATGTGCCTAATTAAAATTCCTTGCACATTGTATGTAGTGAAATACCCTCAAAGAATATTATTGCTGAACTTAATAAGGGAGAGAAACTCGATGGCAATAACTATGATATCTGGCATAGGAAGGTTTCGTACCTCCTTAATGAGCAAGAGTTGCACGACCATTTAACCAGTAGTATGGTTACCTGCTGAAGGTACAATGGCTCAACATTACTGTGACCAACAAACATATGAAGCTTTTCTTTGTTAAGCTGCATGCACAATGATCTTATTAGAGAGTTTGAGAAATTCTCCATTGTCAAGGAAATGTGGGATCAATTGCACATAAAATATGGCGGTACCACCGCCACTAGGCTACATGACTTAACTTTAAGGATCAACCAATATATTATGGACCCCAAACATACCATAGTGGAGCACCTTATGGTGACGTCTACCATGATTAGGAAAATGAAGGCAGCTGGCAATGATCTCACTGAAGAGCATTAGATTTTGGCTGTTCTCAGGTCTGTACCTGAAAATCCATGGAGTCAAGTAAAACTTGTGCTTACACATAATAAGAACATCAGAACTTTTGATGATGTCTCATGTCACCTTAAGCTTGAAGCTGTGTGCAGCGACGTGAACTATAGTGCTACACTTGTTGCTCAAGTTAGACAACATAAGGGAAAAAAGGCCCAACGCAAAGGACAACAAAAAGGAGCTGGACAAGGTAAACTCCAAAATCTTACGCCTCAAGTTGGCAAAGGAACCAAGCATCATAGAGGCAAGCACGGTGGAAAGAAAGACAAGTCCAAGCTTAAATGTTATAATTGTGGTCACAAGGGTCCCTTCGCTTCTGAGTGCAATGAGCCGAAGAAGATAAACCGTAGCACTAACTCTTCCAATCTTCTTTACTCACACGTTTATATTACTCATTCTCTCCTTGGTTGGATTATAGACACAGGAGCAACCAAACATGTGACAAAAGATTGAGCTGGATATGTAGATTATCGTCAGGTTTCAGTGGGTGGATATTCAGTTATAATAGGAAATGGAGAGCAAGAAGATGTCCTAGGAGTTGGCACCTACTAGCTCAAGATGCGCACTGGGCGCACTTTGCTCCTACATGATGTGCTTTATGCACCCACTATCCGATGTAATTTAGTTTCAGTTTTAGCATTATTGAACTTAAGGTTTTTTTTCATTTTAAAGGTAGTGGTTTGTCCATTTATCTTGATAGGACGCTCTATGATCATGGTAGTTTAAGAGATGAGTTTTTTACACTGGATTTGGATTTTTAATATAATTTAACTTTTATTACATCTTCCTCTTCTAATATTATATCTAATTCTATTAAATGGCATGCTAGACTAGGGCACATAGGGCAAGAAAGGATGGCTAGATTAGCTAGAGAAGGGCTTTTGGACTCTCTCACTAAAGTAAGCCAACCTACTTGTGAACCTTGTTTGGTTGAAAAGTCATCTAGAAAGCCTTTTGGTAAGGCTACTAAGGCCATTCATCCTTTAGAGCTAGTCCATTCAGATATTTGCGGACCAATGAATGTTAAGGCACAACATGGTGTATCCTATTTTATTACCTTCATAGATAAATTCTCACATTTTGACTCAGTATATCAGTTAGCTCACCATTCTGAAGCTTTAGATTATTTCAAATGCTTTATAACTAAGGTTGAGAATCAGAAAGAAAGGAATTTAAAAGTCCTTTCATACTGATAGAGGTCGAGAATATCTTTCTAATCAGTTTCAAAGAGTATGTGAGAAAAAGGGGATACGTAGACAATTAACAATTATAGGTACTCCGCAACAAAATGGTGTTGCAGAAAGACAGAATCGTACTCTTTTAGAGTTAGCTCAATGATGGCACAAGCAAACCTCCCAACAAGTTTTTAGAGAGATGCTCTTTTGACTGTTGTCTACATATTTGACCAAGTGCCTTCAAAGTCAGTTTCTTCCACTCCATTTGAGTTATGGAATGATAAAAAGCCTAATCTAGAAGGCTTACATCCATGGGGTTCTGCAGGTTATGTTCACAATATTTCTCATAAATATGGGAGTTAGGCCTAAAAGCTAATAAGTGTGTCTTCTTAAGATACTCTAAACGCTCGAAAGGCTACATTATGTGCGTTGAATACCCAGATGGAGGAATGACTAAAATATAGTCATGCGATGTGAATTTTCTTGAACATGATTTTCCAAGTATTGGTGTAGTCAAAGGGGATCTTGAACTTTATGAGTTAGAAGAACCTAAGGAGATGCACCTTTATCTCATAGGCAAGACGAGGCAACACAACCTCATCCTATGGTTGCTAGAGACAGTAGGAGGATTTCTTTACCTAGTGAGAACGTGCCACTAGGAGACTCTTAGAATTCACAGTTGCATAGGAAGCAATCGTGGAATAGTTATTCGATGATGCTTTGAGATTAAACGAGAGTCTTTCATGACCGTCTCCTTGGATGTTGATGAGTCAGCTTCCTATGAGGAATCTTAATTCACCTACATCTGAAAAATGGATAGCTACCATGAAAAAAGAAATGACCTCAATGGCTAAGAATCGTGTGGGAATTAGTTGACCTTCGACCTAAGCGTAAGGCCATCAGTAACAAGTGAGTTTTGAAAGTCAAGTGCAAGGTAGATGGGTCAATTGACAAATACAAGTGAGTTTTGAAAGTCAAGTGCAAGGTAGATGGGTCAATTGACAAATATAAGGCTCGACTCATGGCGAAAGGCTATATCTAAAAGAAGGCATAGATTATGAAAAAAACATTCTCACCTGTGGTGAGATTTGCCTCCATTCTCCTCATTCTAGCTTTTGTCGCACATTTAGATTTGGAATTATTCCAAATAGATGTGAAGACAGCATTTCTCAATGGAGAACTAAATGAGGAGATTTATATGGATCAACCAATAGGATTTTAGGTTAAAGGACAAGAGCGCAAGGTTTGTCACCTAAAACATTCCATCTACAGCCTGAAACAATCATCTAGATAATGGTACATTTGGTTTCATCAAGCCATTCTCTCTGTGGGATTTGTGATGATTGAATAGGACCATTGTGTGCACGTCAAGAGAGAAAAAGATAAGTTTCTTATTCTCTCACTTTATATGGATGAATTTTGTTAGTTGGAAACGACATGAAGATTATTGTTGCCACTAAGAAGTGGTTGTTCTCCACACTTAAGACGAAAAAATGGGTTAGGCAAATTATGTTCTTGGAGTTAAGATCTTCAGAGATCGCTCTAAGAAACTTCTTAGTACATCTCAGGAGACGTACATAAAGAAGATTCTAGAACGATTTTATATGCACCAGTCAAAACCCATACACTCCAATAGAAAAGGTCAAACTCTTAGCATTGATCAGTGACCTAGAATAGAGGAAGAGATGAAGAAAATGGCCAATGTTCCACATGCCAATGCAGTTGGTAGTCTGATGTATGCTATCATATGCACTCGACCTTACATATATTTTGCCATCGGTGTGGTAAGCCAATACCAGAGTAATCCTAGAACTGCCCATTAGGTTGCAATTAAAAGGATATTTAGATATTTGTGAGGGACTGCAGACTTTGCTTTATGCTATCAAGGTGGCAGTATGAGATTAGTAGGGTATAGTGATGCAGACGGATCTACTAACAGAGATGAGCACAAATCTACATCGGGATATGCTTTCATACTTGGAGAATGAGCCATTTCATAGTGTAGTAAGAAACAAAAACGTGCTTCTTTGTCCACCACGGAGTCAGAGTATGTTGCTTGCACTACTGTTTTGCAAGAGGCTTTATGGTTGAGGAGATTCTTACAAAGCTAGCATTACAGGGCACTTGGGCAAGGCTGTTATTGTTCATTGTGATAACACAACTGCCATAACTTTTGCAAAAGATCTAAAGTATCTTGGTAGATCCAAGCACACATTGATACTCGTTTCTATTTCATTAGAGACATTGTTGACCACAACCCTATAGAAGAATGGTCCAAAACTATGCAAGATGCTCCAATGTTTATGCTTCTCTCCAAGCTCAAATCTCTCAAACCTGCCCTCAAAGCTTTTAATGCCAAGTATTATGGGGAAATCTTTAGTAGGGTAGTAGCCTCAAAATCCGAATTGGATAAGATTCAAAGTGAGCTCGAAACCAGTCCTTCTTCACTCCTCTTTAAGAAGGAAAGTAACGCACTTGAAGAGTATATACACCTTGCATTGGCAGAGGAAACATTCTACAAACAAAAGGCCAGGGACAATACAATCAAAATGGGAGACCAAAACACTTCCTATTTTCATAGGAAAGTAAAAGTTCATTGCTTAAGAAACAAGATCCTCAAAATCATGGATGCTCAAGGAGACAGGCATTTAGATTATAAAAAGGTTAAAGCCACCTTTATTGATCACTATAAGCAACTCTTAGGGTTCCCCAACGGCTACCCTCCTCAAGGAGCAAAACAGTATAGCAGTGAGTTAATGCATTCAAATACTCCTATGGATTTAGCAAGTTCACTTGACTCTGAAGTTACTGATGATGAAATCAAAGCCACTCTCTTTTCATTACCTAGCCATAAAGCCCCTAGCCTAGATGGATACACCTCACACTTCTTCAAAAAAGCTTGAAGTATTGTTGGAGAAGACTTTAGGAAAACAATCAAAGCTTTCTTTTGCTCTGGGGCACCATAATTGCACTAGTCCCTAAAGTTCTAAATCCTAGCCTGGTTATTGATTATAGATCAATCTCTTGCAACTCCATTATTTATAAGTGCATCTCAAAGATAATTGCTAATAGGATTAAAAGAATAATTACTTATGTTATCAGCCCTTCACAGGCAGCTTTTGTAAAGGGAAAGTCTATCTCTGATCAAATCCTCCTCATGCAAGAGTTGGTCAAGAACTATCACAGAAGTAATTTATCCCCAAAGTGTGCTATAAAGATTGACTTGATAAAAACACTTGATTCCATCTCTTGGAGCTTGTTGCTTGACGTACTACTTGCTCTTCAACTTCCAGCCAAGTTTCGAGAGTGGATTGAGGTTTGCATTACTTCTCCTCAATTTTCTATCTCTTTGAATGGTGTTCTTGAAGCTATTTTCCAGGTGCCAAAGGACTCAGGCAAGGTGACCCTTTATCCCCATATCTATTCTTACTTGCAATGGAATTCTTCATAAGGCTATTCCATAAACATGTGGAGGGAGCCGATTAATCCTATCATCCTAAGTGTCTGAATCCACCTATCACTCACATATGCTTTGCAGACGATTTATTCATCCTATGCTCTCCAAAGTGCCCAACTTTAAGCTTATCCATAAGACTTTACAAGAACTTCACAAGCACTCTGGACTCAAGCCGAATGAAAGGAAAAGTAAAATCTACACTTTTGGAATCAATCAACAAGATAAAGAAAACCTTTGTGCCATCCTTAGCTTCCAATCTGGTGAGTTACCTGTTATATACTTGGGAGTTCCTCTAATCTCCACCAAGCTTAAGTTTGAGGGTTGCAAGGAGCCAATTGAGAAAATTACCAAAAGAATAAAAAACTGGACATCTAAATGCGTCTCCTATGTTGGAAGACTAGTTTAATCAAGTCTATCCTCTTCAATATTCAAATCCATTGGAGTCTTCATTTTATTCTCCCAAAAAAAGTATGTAACTCCATTGAGCAAATCTTGAGAAGATTGCTAAGGTCAGGAGTTGAGATGAAGAAATGGGAAAGCAAAGTTGCTTGGAGTGAGATTTGCTTACCAAAAAATAAAGGTGGCTTGGCCATCCGAAGAATTCATGAATGGAACAGTGCTGCTATGTTGAGGCACATATGGGTGTTATGCTCCAATAGCCAATCTTTTTGGGCCAAATGGTGCAAATCAAATCTACTTAAAGGCAAATGCTTTTGGGAGATAAAGCCTCCTTCAAATGGTTCTTGGAATTGGAAGAAACTCCTCAAACTATGGGATGAAGCCATAGTATCTCCAAGTACACGGTGGGTAATGGTGATTCTATATCCCTATGATACCCTAATTGGCACTCCAAAGGTCTTTTATGTAATCTGAAATGGGCGACAGAGATGGCTAAGAAGACCCCACACATGAGAGCTCCAGGAAATCATTCTTAAAGATCACCCTGAGTATCACCCAAGCCCACACATGTAAGATGAGTTTATTTGGATGGTGTCAAGAACAAAAGGTTACAATGCTGCAGCTACCTGGGAAGTAATTCGAGAGCAAGCTCCAAAGGTAACCTGGCACAGTCTCCTTTCGTTCCCCAACTATATCCCTAAACATACCTTTATTTTATGGCTTGCTATAAGAGAAAGGCTCAATACCAAATATAAACTAATAGCATGGGGAATAAATGTTGATCCATCATGTGTTTTATGTGGGCACAGCTATGAAGACATAGTGTTTATTTTTTCTCTATCCTTACTCTATTAAACTAAGAAAGCCATTTTACAAAAGTGCTTTATAACCAAAGGTGCCTTACCATGGAAGGAAGAAATTGCATGGGTTGTTGGGAAATTTAGTGGGAAACGCTTTAACAATATGATAGGCAAAATAGTTTGGGCTACCATGATGTACCACCTTTGGAGAGAGCGGAATGCTAGAGTTTTCAAAAGACTTTCTTCTCCAATCTCCGATATAATTAAGAATGTAATATCTGATGTTAGAATCAAATCTTCTTATTTGTTAGAATCAAATGTTCTTATTTGCTTGTCATTAGACACTCTATTGTAAATACTGATTTTTGTCATAGCTGGGAGATTCCCTTTTGTAACTAAAGGTTATTATATGAGGGTATGCCCTAAGATGATGTCAATTCCTCCGCTTACATTCTCCTACTAATCCAAATTATACTTAATTACCAAAAAAAATGACATTGTTGTGTAAGGTCAGGTTGTCCTAAAGTATGTCCCCACCATTGACACGGTTGCTGATCCTATGACTAAACCCATACCGAGAGAGATCTTCGATAGACATGTATGGTCTTGGGTTTACATAAGGTTTGACATTTTTGTATGATGGCCATTTTTATTATGCATTGTTTGGAGTGTGAGGGTAATTTCCGGGAATTATGCTGAGTATCGAACAACGGCAGGGTCGTCAGAGTCAAGTGGAATGGGAACCAGAGCAATCCGGAACAAGAGAAAGAGAGAGAGGTAGATTGAAGTGACTGAATGAACAACCTTTCTCCGGAGAGACAGGTTGTGTATTTATAGGAGAATGGTTGGCGGGAACGCAAGGCATTTAATTCATGATGCATGCATTAGCCTTGGTTCATCGTACCTAGAGGAGGGCAAGGGTCGCCCATTAACGATTCTCTCTCTCTAGATTGGTTGGAAAGTCCTACAGACTCTGGTTCCAACCTCCAATCCAATGAATCCGCAAGGATCCCGCGAGTTAGAAAGGTAGTTAGAAGTCCTTGAACTTTGTTCAAAGTTCAGGGAGGTATGATGGCCCCGCGGCGGGTGCATTTCCCATGGGAAAATTAAGTTTCGCTGATTAGAATAGCGCGACAATAAGGTTCCGCGAGAGAAGTCGTGACCGTTGATCACAGTTCGTTTCCCCGAGGTCGGGGTACCCACATGCATTAATAAAATATGTTTTTGATTACATATTATTTTATTTAATTAGTGCCAATATCTAGTTATATGAGACAAGTCACCAGATTTTGGTCAGCCCACTCACACAGGTGATTGCCATGGTGCTTGAATAGTGAGAAGGATGAGACATAGATGATCACACTATGAAGTAGTGATCTCCATGGTGCTTTAAAGCGACAAGGATCAAGTTATCATAAGTTACCTTAGCATTGAGCTAAGATGAGACTACATTAGTCGAATATAAAGTATATCCACATCTCCATAAAACCTAAGAATAACCAAATGTGAGACTCGTAATGAGTAAATGTCTCAAGAGGCTCAAGTTAGGTGCTATAAGAAGCGACTAAACTAAGATTCATATGGTGTTAAGAGTGTGACTAACCCTGAGTGGGAGCTCCACCATAGCATACACATTATACTATATGTGCTACTAGACAACCATGAGAAGTGACGAAATAAATCCCTTTCTTCGTTACTGTGTGAGACTTCTGGACTATCAGTTCCATCTCATACCCTTTGGGACTTAGACTTATGTTTTGAAGTCGAAACTTGATGTTGCTACTTCAGCCTGTTATCTAAGGGCCATGAATCATACAGTCTAACGGAGTATGTCTAGGAAAGTAGTCAAGTTTAGATGGACGGACATAATATTTAAGAAAAGGTCATTTGATACCACACTGATATTTTGCGACTCATAGCCTGGGTGATTATGTCACTATTAGTCTTTTGATATAATCATGAGTTCAAATATAATGTAAGGTCTAGCATGACTCTGTATATGTTACAAGAGGGATTAGAGGTGCTAGATCTAGTGTGATTAGATGACTTAGGGTATAAAACAAGACTTGGAGTTGTAGTGTTATATTAGTGATATGGTAACTTAATATAACATTCCTCATTTTTGACTTCTCATTTTTGGTCGAACGGTCCATTAACTCTATGAAGAGATGAACAAGATGAGTAAATTTTGGATGAGAGATATTATATCCCCTATGTGTCCGAGTAGGAGATGTTGTATTACCCTATGATACGTCCACATTTGACCCAAAGTAGGACACTAGATAAGTTTCAGTGTTAGGATAATTCTATATATAAGAGATAAAGATGATCCCTTAATTTGAGTAATTGAGATAACATCTAACTCTATCCCTTTAGTGGTTGAGATAAGCTAGGCCTCTCACTATTATATATATGACACAAACTAATTCCAATGTGACATATAATCAATATATATATCTCTCTCTCTCCCTCTCCATATATTCTCTTATTCTCTCTAGAGTGCCATTTTAGTCCCTAAAGTTTTGGCTCGTATGCTTTGTAGCTACTATGGTAGTATTCTATGAAAGCAAGAAAAGATCCGTTCATAGATCTATGTATGTGACAAAGGAGCTCGTAAAACAAGTGAAGATTCTGAACCAAAAAGTCTTCCGTATCAAAGGTACAACGAATAATATGTTTATTATTTCTATATTTTCCTACACTAATTTTAGGTTAAAACATTTATCCTTTTTGCAAACACTTTAAAAAATTTTTGAAATACTCTTGTAATGACCTAAATTTTCATATTGAATAAATCTATGATCGTGACCTTGATTATGAGATAGTGATGTGTGAATATTAGTAACATGATGGATTCGTAAAGCTTCATGAATCAATGCTTGGAATTTAAACTCTCAATGACCAACACTTAGCAAATTGGCCAAGGAGAAGGGGGTCCGGGCACACGGGCAATGGCCAATCCATGGACATTTTAGTTTGAATAAAATTAAAAATTATGAATAAGTAGTAGTTATGTAAAATACTAATTTCTTTACAAGATAATTAAGATAACTATAATTAAATACCACGTGTCACAATTATACATGTGTCACAATTATAGTGCAAGTTAGGTCTTACATAGTGTAAGATAGTCATAATTAGGTACCACGTGTCATAACCATAGTGTAAGTTAGGTCCTATGTGGTGTAGCGACGTTACCAGACTCTACTATATATATATATAATATGATATACATACACAATAAGTATATCAAATCCTAAATCAAGCATGATTCATGAAATACATCTGTCTAAAACGTGCTACAAACACAAATGTAAGTTAAACTAAACAAGAGAACACGTAACCTCTACCTCAGTATGCTCGAGAGAAGAAACAGTGCGCCAGAAGATTTCAAAATTACAGAAAAACTACCGCAATCGATTCGAACACCTCAACACTAAACTAATCCTCTAATACACCCAACTTAACTTTAATTAAACTCTGGAATAAATATTGAAGTTCAATTTATAAATTTCTCTCCCTCACAAACTCCTCTCTCCGCCTCTTGTTTCTGTTTGCAATCGAATACATACATATATATATATAACTACAATACTTCATTGTGATGGAAAGGAAAAAGCAAGCTAGAGATTAGACAAAGTTAGTGAGGCTATGATCTGGACTACACAGAGGTTATGAAGTGTGATAAGTGCAAAGAAAGAAGTCAGCCAAAAATCAGAAAGCAGATACGACTTGCATTGGCACTGTAAGCCATCCGGGTGCACGAGGAATAAGGGGTGGGGCCTTGGACAAAGGTCGAGCACAAAGTCAAGGTTGTTCGGGAGCCCAGATCAACACTTAACCTCAAAAAGTTTTCTAAGTGTTGTCAAATACAAACCCAACCTAGGAATCAAGTGATTAAGTTCACTTACACTTCAAATTAATCATTTTAAATAGCATGCTAAATCACATTTCAAATCCATTAGAATAAATTAATATTTATGAAAATACGGGTCCTCACAACTACATCCAGAGCAAGGCTCCAATACTGAGTTATGTAAAAGGCATTAACTCATTTATCTAGATTGCTTTCAACATTCTCGTTAACTCCTTTAGATCATCCACTAGGGGCGATGATGACGATTAACACCATCCACGGTAATTTGACACTATCCATAGACTAACTCATTTCTCCATTATAAATCACTTGCATTCATATAGTTTAGACCAATAGGTTCGAACTACGCCAACCTAATTCATTCACAGGGTAAATATGTAGTTTGAGTAAATTGCTCAGGTCCGATTACAAAGCCACCATTTGATTTAATCATTTCATCATAAGGACCAGGTGAAGTGTTAATTACTTGGTCATCCAACACTAATTAGTTCACCTCTCCTCAATGCTAACCTTTCCTAAGTTGGAATTAAAACGATGAGAAAAATTAATTTACACTATTTTGGTACCTCTCTTTTTGCTAACCTTTCCTAAGTAAGAATTTCTAAGTTGAATGGAATCTCTCTTTTTAAAGTATGTATGCTTGGAATAAGTGCTTGTGAGGGAAAAAAATAATAGAGAAACAAAATTACATATACTCATCTCAATGATTAATTAAATAAAATTTCAAATTTGTTCGACAAATACCTGTTAATTTATTCTCATTTTGCTAAATATTCAAAAAAAAATCTTGATCTTTAACATTTTTCATTTTATTTTATTTTCTTATCTTTTCCGTTCACGTTTCTTTTCATTCTACAAATTCTGCTCCAAACACAACCTTGATATATTTTTTTCTAATATAGAGACAATTTTAGTCAAAGTAGAACAACTGGTAGCATAGAAGTAAATTTGGGTACTCAAAACAATTGTAGCGAAAGAAAAATTTTAGATACCTTAGATCTATGGTACAATAGGATGGAGGGATTGATACTAATATAAATCACAGGATTCAGGTTGAGTAGACCAAATGAAGGAGTACTTCAGGGGTCTTATGTGATTAGAAAATCCCCCTCAAGGTTAAAAGAAAGTATTATAAGGTGGCAATAAGACCAGCATTGTTATATGGATCAAAGTGTTGAGCAGTAAAATATAATCATGTTTAGAATATAGCAGTTGCGGAGATAAGAATGTTAAGATAGATGTGCGGGATCACAATGAGAGAGGATTAAGAACGAGGAGATTAGAAGCAAAGTAAGAATAGGACTGATTAAAGATAAAATAAGAGAAAATCGATCAAGATGGTTCGGCCATGTTAGAAGGCGTCCAACGAAGGCACCTGTTAAAAGGTATGAAAGTGTGAAGATTGCCAGAAATAAAAGAGGGAGACGGAGACTCAAGAACAGTTAGAAAAAAACTATTAACTATGACCTTACATACATGGATTTAACGAAGGATATGACTCTAAACAAATTTGATTGGTGTCGTCAAATTCATATAACCGACTCCATCTAATAAGAAAAATGATTTGTTTGATTTGGTTTGGTTTGGTTTGGTAGAGACAACTTGAAATTTTGACATCTTAAGAAATTATGAGTTCTACAATAAAAGGCCAAAACTTAAAATTCTTGCATCTTAAAGGATTAAAATACAAAACAAGATAAATATACACAATTTTATTCTTATTCTATGACATACTATATATATAACAAATCTCTTGTGCCTAGTTTGGTATGAAGAAATTAAATTGAACTGTCATTTCCACACACTATTGAATTTTCTTAAATAAATAATATTTCAAATATCTATAAAAATAAAACTGTAATAAATTTACCACAAAAATAATAAAAATAAAAATATGTAAATCGCCATTCCATTGTATTCTCTTTGTAACAAATCAAGTCTTAAATTCTGTTCTCATTCCTGCTCTTGGTTACCCTCATGCACCAAAAATTTGTGGCAGGGAGTCGTTTCAAGAGGGCTTTGACCAAACATTTATTTGCACCATAAGAGGACAAAAGAGCCTCCAAAAAAAATAAAAATATAAAGAGCATTCACCTAATTAGCTAAATATCGTGATGAAAGGCGAGGAAATTGGGACTTGCAGGTTGGAAATGCCAACCGCACTTTCTACAAGCAGCCGAATCAACTTCTACTCTCCATGCGAGTGAAAGAGATGTTAAAGCTCAGCAACCAAGCCAATACTCCCACCATGTAGTTGATGAAAATCATGCTATAATTTTAAAATTAACAAATTTGGGACGAATTCTTGTTGAATTTGCTAAATCAGTAAAGCAATAGGGAGGAGGCTAACGGCCAAATCCTAGACATGCGCTCCATTACTCACCATCTACAATGGCACAAACACTGACCTCCCTTCCCTTTGCATAAAGAATGGATGTTCTTTAGCAAGAAAAGTATCCATTCAAATATATAAATATATATAGCTTCTGGTTGAGGATGGCAAGTCTGAGAGCCTCTCGCTCTAAACTCTTCTCTCTCAATTTTCATGGCTCATCTCTCTAATTCTCTGAGCTCTGTTACTGCTACGGCTCTATGGTTGAATACTAATGCTTCTTCTCCTCTGCTTAGTCCAAAAGTTTCATCATGTTTAGAAGTGGAGGGTTCAACTATTCGTGCGGGATCGGGCAAGCATGCTGATTATGGCAACATAGGCGAGGATGCATCCTCCTCGGAGGTCACATCCCAATTTATACTGTCATCCCAGTCCCTTCCATCCTCCCCAACCAAGTACCAGAACAACTCTAAGCAAACGAAGTCTATCGAAGCACTAAGGAAGGAATTACTGCTCTTTAAAAAAATAGTCTACTTCCCGATGCTGCCAGTTTTCTTACAGGGGTCAATATGGTGCGAGATAGCAATGTAGCTTCATGCCCAACAGGTATTGAAGAAATGAACCCTCAAAAGAAGATATCTGGAGCTCATTTGGATTCCTCACGGATGTCTCCTTGCTGTTCAGATGAAGAAATTGGCTTAGCCCAAGGTGCTATTTCAAAAAATTTAGTAGTTTGGAAGGAAATGGACGATGCTGCCGCGATGGTAACAGAAGAAACAATTTCTGAGCCGAAGAAGCTATCTCCAGCAGGACCATGGTAAGAAGCCTACGTTACTCACACAGGATCCTAGCTATGACAAAAGTAAGTCTGAAATGCAAGACAATAAGTCAATGGTCCAACGCTTATTCACGTCGGTTATTAACCAGTATAACCCGGCCAAAAGTTCAAATTGCTCCCCTTCACCGCCTAAGCTGTCTGGAGTGGGTCTTTTTAATGATTTGGACTCCTTTCCTCCTCTCATTGAGAACAAAGCCCAGCCCGCCAATTCTTTTAATTTTGGCCCAGCTCATGAAGAAATCCAGGTAAGTCCAAAAGCTCATTCGGGTACCACTTGGGCCAATCTTTTTAATGCCAACAGAAGCAAGTGCAATGGGCTTCAACTTGAGTTCATCAAAGAGACTAATGTTGCTGGTTCCTCGGGGCCTTGTATTTCTGTCACTACGGTTGAAGTTAAGGATGAACTCCAGAGATGGGAAACAGCCTTCATAGGGTGTCATAGGGGCTAAGCCTCCTTTCAAATTGATGAAGCAATTCGTGGATAGGAAATGGAAGTGCTTCGGGCAGATTGAAACACTAGTATTGAAGAGTGGCATTTTTCTATTCAAATTTGAAGATGAAGATAAGAAGCTGAAGGCAATGGAGATGGGGCCTTGGAGCTATTTGGACAAACCCCTTATTCTTAAGCCTTGGACTCCACATTGTTCATATGAGAAAGATGAAATCACCTCAATTCCAGTATGGGTAAGATTCCCGCATCTTAAGCTTCATTTCTGGAATGCAAGTATTCTGAGCAAACTTGCTAGCAAGATAGGAAATCCCTTGTTTACTGACAGCAGGACAGCCACCAAGCAAAGGTTCGCTTTTGCTCGAGTCTGCATTGAAATTTCACTGAACTCTGATCTGCCGCAAATCATAGAAATCCAAGACTATGATGGATCAATATATCAGCAACAAGTGGAATATGAATGGATGCCTAGAACATGCAAGACGTGTAAAAGTCTCAGTCATGGGACAAATAACTGTCCTAAAACAGTTAGGACCGAATGGAGGCCAAAAGTTAATTCAGCCAAACTGCAGCAGCAAGAGGAACCTGTGCAAGACAGTGCTGCTAATTTGCAGCAGCAAAATTCTATGATTGGTGATGCAGCAAAATTTGAAGTCTAACAAATTTGCATGCCTTAGCAAGGACATAAATCACAATGCAGATTCTACCTGCTCTTCCAAGCTGGAATTAGTCCCAGGTCATGAGGACTTAGCTATGATGTACTCTACTGACAAGTTGGACACTGCTGTTACTGAGATAATACCTATTCAAATTGGTCCTCCAGAATATTCAATTCAGAACTCGGCAAAGCTGGATCACTCTACTAATCCTTCAACTCCTCAGCTCACCAATTGGAATACTGATAGCTCTAACTCCTCGGCTCAGCAATCTGCAGGGATGCAAGATGGAATAATGAATTCTGCTACAGATTGCCTTGAAGATAGCAGCTGGGAAACTAAGTTATCAAAGAGTCAGCGTAAGAAAAAGGGAAAAATAGCACATGCAAATGCAAGGGCTGCTCAAGCCAAGTCTCCCACCTTCTCCACCTAAATGAATGGAACGTAAGGGGTCTGAATCATCCCTTGAAACAAGCTGAGGTACGGAGATTAATTAAAAGCTCTTCTCTTGTTTTTGCTGGTCTTTTGGAAACAAAACTTAGACAACATAAAGTTCATAGCACCTGTAAAGCCATTGGCTCATCTTTGCAATTTTTTGGCAACCAAGCTAATGATTCTCCTGCTAGAATTTTATTATTATGGGATCCATCCATTATAAAGGTGCAAATCCTTTCTTGTGCAGCTCAATCCATCTTTTGTCACATCTCACACTCTCAGCTTTCTATAGAACTTTTTGCTTCTGTTGTATACGCCCATAATGACAGGAAAGGTAGAGAATCTCTTTGGAAAGAATTGCTTGCAAATTCTGCTCACATTGGCAACTTGGCTCCTTGGCTTATTATGGGGGACTTTAATGTTGTAAAAGAAGACCATGAGAAAAAAGGTGGCAAAAGCATTGATGAACAAGCTGTTTCTGATTTCAAAGATTGCTTGGAAAATATTGAGGTGACTGATTTACAATATTCTGGGTGCCAAGTTACATGGAGCAATAAACAAGAAAATGGACTGAGAATCTTCAGCAAATTAGACCGAGCACTTGTCAATGACAAATGGCTAAGTACTTTCCCCAACTCAGAAGTGTTCTTCCCAACTCCAAGCATCTCAGATCATAGCCCAATCATCACAAGCATTCGGCCTGGTATCAAAGTGGGGAGAAAGCCTTTCAAGTTTTTCAACTTTTGGAGCAAACACAAGGATTATGCTAGCCTAATTGATGAGATATGGTCTCAACCATTGTCTGGACACCCAATGGCTAAACTTTATTCCAAGCCAAGTCTCCTCAAGCAGACTCTCAAGGAATTCAATGTCAAGCATTATGGCTGCATCTCCAATCGGGTAAAAGCTGCTAAAGGGGAATTAGATGCCATTCAACAAGAAATGCAATCCAACTCCAGCCGAGAGCTCATTGAAAAGGAAACCAAGGCATTGGAGGAATATTCTCTACTTGTTCTTGCTGAGGAAGCCTTCTACAAACAAAAAGCCAGAGACAACATAATCAAAGTGGGTGACCTCAATACTTCCTACTTCCATAGGAAATTTAAAGCCCATTGCACAAGAAACAAAATTCTTTCAATTATGGATGCAAATGGTGAAAGGCATGAAGACTATGAGCAAGTCAAGTCTATCTTCATTGATTATTATAAAAAGCTTCTCGTCGCTCCTTTTAAGTATCCTCAAGAAGCCTTTCCCTTTGTTAAGGAACTTATGCAAGCTGAATTTCCACAGGACATCATGGATTCTCTTGATGCTGAAGTCACGGATGAGGAGATTAAAAGCACTTTATTTTCTCTACATGATCATAAAGCCCCAAAACCAGATGGATTTACTTCTTACTTCTTAAAAAAAAAAAAAAGGTGGAACCCCCACCCTGAAAGCCCCCACCGCCCTACCCTGGATTATGGTGGAGGAGGTAAATCGTTGGATGTGTATCAACGGCGCAGGGTGGGAAGGCTGCTTCTTATCATTTCTGTACAATGCAAGGGCTCTTGTATTCGCTAAGAATCGAACCCTCGCCGCAACTGGCTGAGAATACCTCACCCTCGCCCTTTCGCCAACTAACCTATGCCCCGGGGGCTACTTCTTACTTCTTCAAGGCTTCATGGAATGTGGTTGGAGAAGACTTCATTGCAGCCATTAAATCATTCTTCCACTCATGCAAGCTTCTAAAAGTAGTCAATTCTACCATCATTGCATTAGTTCCAAAAGTCCCTAATCCGAGCACAGTCACAGATTTCAGGCGCATTTCCTATTGTACTATTATATACAAATGCATAACCAAGATCATTGCCAATAGGCTCAAATGCCTTATGCCTCATCTCATCAGCCCTTCTCAGGTTGCATTTGTCAAAGGGAGGTCTATTTTAGATCAAATTCTGCTGATGCAAGAATTAATAAGGAACTGTCACAGATCAAATCTAACTCCAAGAAGTGCATTGAAGATTGATCTCATGAAAGCATTTGACTCTATCTCTTGGGATTTACTACTTGACATTCTCTCCTTGCTACTAATTTACCAGCAAAATTTAGAGATTGGATTCAAGCTTGCATCACTACCCCATATTTCTCCATATCTATGAATGGAGGCCTTGAAGGCTATTTTCCAGGTGCCAAGGTGACCCTCTCTCTTCTTATCTTTTCTTACTTATTATAGAGTTCTTCACAAGATTATTCAACAGCCTTGCTAAGGAAGAAGATTTTACCTATCATCCCAAGTGCTACAAGCTTCCTATCACTCACATATGTTTTGCAGATGACTTATTTATTCTCTGCTCCCCTAATGCTCTCACTTTTCAAATTATAAAAAAGGCTTTATAGGAATTTCATAAATTCTCTGGGCTTCAATCTAATGGGTTCAAATGGTTGATGTTGCTCATGAAGAAAAGCAGCTTTTATGCTCACTCCTTGGCTTCCAGATAGGCGATCTTTCAGTCAAATATTTGGGGGTTCCACTCATCACAACCAAGCTTAAAGCTAAAGATTGCAAGGGCCTTATTGACAGAATGCGAAGAGGATTCAAAGCTGGGCCTCTGAATCCCACATATGCTGGCAAACTCACACTTAGTAACTCTGTTCTTTTCAGCATACAAGTTTATTGGAGCATGCATTTCATTCTTCCTCAAAAATTCATCTCTTCTATCGAGCAGGCAATGAGAAGATTCTTATGGTTTGGCTCAGAGAACAAGATAGGTGGTTGCAAGGTTGCATGGGAGGAAGTTTGTTTGCCAAAATCTGAGGGTGGCCTTGGCATCCGTCGGTTGCATGAATGGAACAAGGCTGCCATGATGAGACATATATGGAATTTGTGCTCAAGGAACTCTTCTTTACGGGAACAATGGTGCCACTCTAACCTTCTAAGACAGAGATGCTTTTGGGAGATCAAAATTCCTACAAATTGCTCTTGGATGTGGCGCAAGCTGCTCCAACTTAGAGATGAGACAGTAAAGATATCCAAATATATAATGGGCAATGGTGAGTTTATCTCTCCATGCTTTTCCAATTGGCATCTCAAAGGACCGTTGATTTCAAGTTACACTCCTCGGATTGCATATGGTGTTGGCATCTTAATTGGGGCAAAGGTATCAAGAATAATTCATCAAGGGCAACGGAAATGGCCATATCCTACCACAAGGGAGCTAAGGAAGGTAATACTTAAGTCTCTACCTGACTACTCTCCTCAGTCGTATTCACAAGACAAGTTTGTGTGGCTTGCTTCAAAAAATAGCCTTTACAATGCAGCTGCTACTTGAAATGCTATCAGGAAAAGATCTCCAAAAGTGATATGGCATAAGCTCTTATGGTTCCCTCATCATATTCCCCGACATAGCTTCATTTTATGGCTTGCCATCAGAGGAAAGCTCTCTACCAAAGACAAGCTACTTTATTGGGGATTGAATGTTAATCCTACATGTGTTCTGTGTAGCTCAAGTAATGAAGGTTTAGAGCACATTTTCTTCTCTTGCCCCTTCTCCATTGAACTACAGGCAAATGTGTTACATAAATGCTCAATAGTCAAGCCTAACCAAACCTGGCATATGGAAATCATATGGGCTGTTGGGAAGTTTAGTGGGAAGAAAATCAACATAATAATGAGTAAACTTGCTTGGACTGCTTTGGTCTATCACATATGGAGGGAGCGCAATGCAAGAACTTTTAAAGGACTCTCATCCTCTATTGCAAGCCTTGTTAATTCCATCAAGCATAAGATTAGATTAAGAGTTTCTCAATTTCCTGTTATCCAATGTACTAGTGATAATATAAGCTTTTATAATTTATAGGGAATTCCTATTTTGTAAATTGCACACGGGGGTATGCCCCCAAGATCCTGTAATCTTTCTCTAACGTTCTTCCCTCTTCGATTCTCATGTCTGCTTTTCTAAGCTTGATGAACTCTGAATCATCTTCAGCTCTTGTTTCTGAATCACCTTCAGCTCTTGTTTCTTCCTTTATTTCATCTTGTTCTACCGGTTCAGATGGAGCTATTGCTGTTGGATCTATGGCAGAAATGAGCAAGTCCACTATTGGCCGAGAACTGCCTCTTATTCCACCGAAGGTTGGAATAGCGTGTTATGGCTAGGGAAGAAGATGACAGATTTGGAAAGAAAAAAACCAGAATATAGAACTGAAAATTTATTTCTTGGATCCTTTACAATGATCCCTTCGACTCTATATATAGACTCAGCTAATAATCTACAGTTTTAACTACTTTTCCCTCCCAATTTCTCAACCAACTTCCTGAACTCCTTTCCTAACTAACTCTGTTCTGTTATCCAGCTCAACACTTATTCCTTCCTTTATTTAGTAAGTTGTTTAACACAGCTCAACAACTATCTCCTTCCTTATTTAATAAACTGTTAACAAACTAACAGCTACCTACTAACTGTTTATTTTCCTATCATAACATCCCCCTCCCCTTAAAGAACAATCTTGTCCTCAAGGCTGAAAATTAGGATACTTGATCTGCATCTCTGAACAATCAACCCAAGCTGCATCTTCTGGAAAGAATTCTCCCATTGAATCAACCACTGCTCTTCTTCCTCTTCTTCCATTGCATCTGCAACTCCTCTTTATGGGTCTGCTCTTCTTCTAATTCCT
>JAVXUM010000037.1:15830105-15856824 GCA_035590655.1 Pouteria glomerata
TCCCTATCCTTATTTTCCGTTCCCACATCCCCGGCACACAATTCATCATTTCATTTTCTTATCTTTCATTATGTTGATAAGATCAGTGCAATCACAATGAACATGTTCCACATGTAAGTTCATATCAATATCATAGTTCATTTCATAACTTTCTACATTTTCCAATCATCTTTATGCAACACATTAACATCAATAATTTGTCATTACAATGTAATTACATCATTTATTCATGCATGTCAAATAAACGAAGGAAAACATGCCTTACCGTCCGGACCCTCCACTCTACCGTCCGGACGGCCGAGAACAAGAAATCAGAAAAACAGTTGACCGTCCGGACGGTCCTCTGCCACCGTCCGGACGGCCGAGAGTTATGAATCTCGGCCACCCCTATACCGTCCGGACGCCTAGAATCACCGTCCGGACGGTGGGTTTAAACTCACCAATTCTTTAGGTTTTCTCCTACTTTTATCAAGGTCATCAACCACCTCTCCCACCTAGGTTATTAATCATTGAAATCAAACCTTAACCCCTAATTTTTTTTTTTTGAGGATTCAACCCCCTTAGTATCATTTTCATCTTCTTTAATCACAAACCATTTTACACACCATCATTAACAAGGGAGATTTCAAGAGTTCTCTTCAATCTCACCACCTCCATCTCACCATGTTAACCACACAACCAACCAATTCACATACCCTTATTCCATGAGGCATAGAAGAGAAGAAAAAATAGGGTTTCAACATATGTTAAGCCAAGAGAATAAAAGTTCATATTTTAACCAACCCAAGTGAGGAAAGGAAACCAACACACACCATCCACCACTTTCTCTACCTTACTTCATGATTCTCTCTACTTGGCCATACAAAATCAAAGATCAAAGAGAAGATGAAGAACACAAAACATAAATAGCTTAAGAGGGAGTTCCCTACCTCAAACCAAACTTCAATCTTCAAATACTTTAAGATCCTTCACAACTCCAAGATTGATCTTCTTCTTCCTCCAACTTTGCTTCAAGAACACAACCACTTCTTCTTAACCTTTCTTCTCCTTCCTCTCTTGATCTTCTTCCACTTTGTTTCTCAAGACCTCTTCTCACTTTTCTTCTTCAAACTCTCCTCTCAAGTTTACAAACACTAAGCTCTCAAGCCCTCAAACTATCTCAAGAATGGAAATGAAAAGAGGATGGCCGGATGACCTTGCTTTCTCTCCACTTCACTTTTCACACTAAACCCAAATAATGATATTTTAACACTCTCATATACATATATATTATATCTAACCTCAAGTTGGCCGGCCATATCCATATACACCACACAAATTCATTACATACACATATGTATGTATCACACACACACAAGGTCTTCCACCATTAAAACTAAGGGCCCACCACCATTTAATGGTTTAACCAATATTTCTCCTAACCAAAACAAGACAAAACCAATGGAGAGGAATGGGTTGCCCGGCCATATTGGTCTTCCTCCATTTGTCTCACATGAATTATATATATATAGGTATATTGATCTCCCAAAATTTCAACCATGGTCCCACCACCAATTTAATTGGCATTAATTGGCACAAACCAAACAAGTTTGGAGGCCAACCAAGCTTTGGCCGGCCACTCCTCCTCTTCACCCTTATTCACCATTAAATATATATATATATTAGCCTAGTTGGAAGGTTGACAAGTCAACCAAGACAAAGTGCATCCCCATTGGTCCAAAAAGGACTTGACTAGGTCAAGTTTTACCATCAACAAGGCATTGGCCGGCTTCTCCCCATTCCATTCCTTCCCAACACCAATTTCAGGCACTAAACCATTTATTCATCATATAATTCATCTCTTGCATTACACCATTCATTCCTCCTAACTATCTCCAAGCAAAGTCTCAAAGTTGCCAAAAATTCTAACACTTATAAGTATAAGGGAACATAGCACCATAACACAAAAATATTCACTTCCTTTATCTCAATGGATTAAATTCATTGCTTCTCCATTCATACCAAAGGTAGGGGTATCACAAATCCTATTAAGATTAGACAAATTACATAATCATTGCCACTACCAAATGTATCTGGGAGTGATAAGGTAGTATCGAAGGTTGGTATGGTCAAAGGATTTCAATGAGAGGAGCTTGTAAATTTACTTCGGACCCATCATGATGGAGTGGATTGGTTCCTTATTGTCTGGTTTAAATACCATGTGCCTCATTATTCCTTTATTTTGTGATTGGTTATACGTCATAGATTATCTACTCAAGATAAGTTAACTTATTTTGGAGTAACTCAGTTTTCTAGATGTGTTTTTTGTAGGGATGTTATTGAGGATCACTCTCATTTACTCTTTCAATGTAGCTATATGGGAAGAATGCGGTTTACATTGTTAAGGAAACTAAGTTTGCAGCATTTTGCCTCCACTTGGGAACAAGATTGTTAAGTGGCCAATCGAACACTTTGTAAGAACTTCTCTTCTTTATATGTTGGGTAAGCTAGGATTGGTTACTAGGGTTTATGTTATATGGAGGGAGAGGAATGCTCAGGGTGTTTGATAATGTCTATCTTGATGATTTTTCTTTGCTTCGGAAGCTTAAGAATTTGTTTTGACTTCGGTTTATGAATTGTAGACCTTTTAAGAGGTCGAATACTAATAGGTATTTAGTAAGAACTTGGTTACTTCCTCTTTTTATTTTGGAAAAGTAATCTCCTTGTTGGTAAAGATTAGGTTTTTTTTTTTTTTGAGGGGGGGTTGGCGTGATGCCTTAGGTTTAGTTGGTGTGTCCCCTTATGTATTGTTATCAGTTTCTTCTCATCAATAATGTACTTCATTTTACCTTTCCAAAAGTAAAATACATTAGTAGTAGTACTAAAAGTTGTCACACATACACGTACAATTTCATGAAATAGGAAACAATGGTGATTATTTGTAACTTTAAATTTATTTTTCTACTTATTTATCAATTTATCAAAATACAAACAAAATAGGTGATATAAACATAATATTTTGTCATTTTATGAATTTTAAATTATTTTCCTAGCTTAATGAGAAGGGAACACCAGTTAAGGTTCTCCTTTAATTTTATAACATAGATTATATGTACTATACAAGGTAAAAAAATATTATCATTTATTATACTTAAGTTAAATTATATAATATTATACATAGATAACATATTATAATATTTATTCATATAATATATATAAAGCAAGCCCTTTACTCTAGATCTTTTGTGATCCTCTAATCATTTTTCACATATTAAGGTTAAGATACATTGTCACTCTCCATACCTTGCATAGACCTAGTCTTGTGCACTAAGTCACCATCTTTGAGGATGAACCTTAGTGCTACAGTAAGTAGGGTGTGGGTAAATGATTTGATTTGGTAAAAAATCAAATTGAACTAAATTGACAATAGGTATTCATTTTTTATTAACCAAATCAATCGAATAATTATAGAAGTTGAAAAATTGAAATAATTTGGTTTGGTTTTGGACTAGCTCAGTTTAAATTTTTTTTTTAAAGAAATAATTACAAAAATTACAAATATATTTAATTGTTATGATTTAGGATGAGACAAATGAGAATGAGAGTAACTTAAAGTACATGAAATATGTAAAATAATATATAATTTAATGTGGGAGAAAAAAACTATAGAAAACTTTGGGCAGTTCAATTAGTTCGATTATAAACTTTCAACACCAACTAGACTTGAGCTAACTTTTTAAAATTTTAGGCTAAATCAAACAACTAACAAAAATGAACTATTTTGATTGAATTTAATCGATTCAATTCAATCCTTATAGTTATTTCAAATTTTGCTCACCCGTAAATGATACGTATACACCTTTGCTATTTAGAGTTCATGAGTTCAATACTCGAAAACAGACTCTCTAGAAATTAGGCTTGAGACTATATACTTACATTTCCTATATCCTATACACACGAAAACTTTATAACTTGGAAATTGAGTCAATATTCAAAAATAGTTTCCCTAGATACTAAGATTGGAACTCCATATATTAATATTCCCCATATCTCACTAGGCAAAAATTTAGTGCAATAGGCAATCTGCATAGATAGCAATATTAGGATGCTACTATTTACAACTCTACTTTTTTCTCCTGTAGCGCATTTAATTTATGAATCTGATGTTTTCTAAATAAATCTCAATAATTTCTCCACGTAACCCACGAATTACACCTAAAGTTTGAAAAATACCCATTATCCTTCTAAAATCCCAAAAATATTAGAAACCCCAAAATTCAGATGTGAGTATCTATGTGTCTCTACGTCGCCCAACTCTCTCCCTTCCATTGCCACCGTAACACCACCGCCACCACTAGCGGCTATCAATGCTTGCCACCACCAACATTAGTCTCTCTTTATCTTCTCTAAAGATTGTCTAACTCTTACTGTCCCTTGATCTTCCTTTGATTTCTCATTATTTCTTAATCTCTCTCTGGTAATACATATATACACACTTGCATATTGTCATGGCTAGGGAAAAAGATGACAGAATTGGAAAGAAAAAACTAGAAAGTAAACTGAAATTTTACACAGCTGAAACTTTACAATGTCCTCTTTAAGTCTCTTTATAAACTCAGCCAATGGCCAGTAGTTCTAACTAATTTTCCCTCCCTATTTCTTTAACTAACTCCTTAAAATCTTTCTTAACTACCTCCCCTTCTATTGTAACAGTTCAACAGCTTTCTTTTATTTATTTAGTACCTGTCAGTAACTACTAGCTAACTTGAGTAAGTTGTTACTAACTGCAGCTAACTACCATCTGCCCCCTTTTCTTATCATAACATCTCCCTCCTCGTTGAAAACAGCCTTATCCTTAAGGCTGGAAATTATGGTATTTCCTCTGAAATTCTGAGCAATCCACCCAAGCTGCGTCTTCTAGAAAGGTGTTTTCCCACTGAACTAGCCACTGTTCTATAGCCTTATTCTCCTTCTTAATGTTTCTTCTATTTAATACAACCACTGGTTTAGGTTGCAGCACCCCTTTTGTGTTAACTATTGGTAGATTTGGACTTGTTGCCACTGAAGACCCAACTTATTTTTTAGCATTGAGACACGAAACACTGGATGAAGTCTAGCCCTTTCTGGTAGCTGTAATTTGTAGCCCACTGAACCAATCTTTTCTATCACCCGGTAGAGTCCATAAAACCTCGGAGACAGCATCATATTCTTAGGTAAAGCCACTGAAGACTATTTATAAGGTTGTAGCCTAAGATAAACCAAATCTCCAACCTAAAATTCCCCCTCAGACCTGCCTTTATTTGCATTTTGTTTCATTCTCTGTTGGGCTTGCTTCAGGTTCTTCTTTAACTGTTGAATGATTTTCCCTTTCTATTGCAACCAATCTTCCACTGCTGCCACTGCAGATGGTTTGTTTAAGTAGAAAGTATGATCAGGTGCTTCTTGGCCATAGATTGCAGAGTAGGGCGTAGTTTTTATAGTTAAGTGATAGATAGTATTGTACCACCACTCAACCAAGGGAAGCCATTTAATCCACTGTCTAGGCTAATCTTCAGTCATGCATCTTAGGTAGTTTTCTAGGCACTTGTTTAGAATCTCTATCTATCTATCAGATTGGGGATGATAAGCAGTGCTAAGACACAGCTGGCAGCCTTGTAGAGTGAACGCTCATGCCAAAAGTAGCTGGTGAACACAACATCTTTGTTAGACACAATGGTGAAAGGAAAACCACGCAGCTTGAACACTTGATCAAAGAAAACCATGCAGCTTGAACACTTGATCAAAGAATACCTTGGCCACCTCTTTAGCAGTATAAAGATGAGATAGAGCCATGAAATGCCTATATTTAGTTAATCTATCTATTACCACAAAGATAACAGTTTTGTCTTGAGAATTTGGGAGGCAATCAATGAAATCCATAGAAATATCACTCCAAATTCTGTTTGGAATACTCAGAGGTTGCAGCAGCCCTGGGTATTTCACATTTTCCCCTTTAAACCTTTGACAGACATCACACTCCGTGACAAACCTAGCCACTTCCTGTTATAGCCCTTTCCAAAAGAAACTCTACTGCAGTCTTTAGTTATCTTACTAATGCCTGAATATCCTCCTAAGGGAGAGGAATAGAATTCTTGAATCAGCTGCTTCCTCAGGCCTATTTTCCCTACAACCAATCTGTTATGGTATGTTAATTTTCCTTGCTCCCAAGCATATCCAGAGTGCTCTTTGCCTTGCTGCAGTTCCTGTATCAGTTGTGTACTGTTCTTATCTTCCTACCAGCTAAGCTTTACCTTCTCTAACTATCCAGTGGTCACACAAGATAAGGCATGTAGATTGGCTACTGTCTGTGCAGATCTCTTGAATTCCTCCCTCCTTGATAATGCATCTGCAGCTGGGTTATCCTTGCCACTCTTATAGAATATATTATAATTAAAGCCTAAAATCTTAGTTACCCATTTCTGTTGGAAGGGGGTGCCCACTATTTGTTCTAAGATGTACTTGAGACTTTGGTGGTTAGTTTTGATGGTAAAGTGCCTTCCCAACAGGTAGCATATCCATTTTAGGACTGCTAAGACCATAGCCATAAGTTCCTTTTCATAAGTTGAGAGAGCTTGATCTTTGATTGCAATTCCTTTGCTCCAATAGGCTATAGGGTGTCCTTCTTGCATCAGTACAACTCCTAGACCCATTCCCGAAGCATCGGATTCTACCACAAATTCTTTCTCAAAATCAGGTAAGGCAAGTACTGGGGATGTGGCTAATTTCTCCTTAAGCTGGTTGAAAGCTGCAGTGGCTTCTGGGGTCCATTCGTAAGCATTTTTCTTCAATAAACAGTGGAGAGGAAAACAGATCTTCCCATAGTTCTGAATGAACCTTTGATAGTACCCTGTTAATCCTAAAAACCCTATCAGTTCCTTGACAGTGTTCAGCAGAGGCCAAGTTTTTACAACCTGTGGTTCGGTGGCAACTCCCCTCTCTAACACCAATTGGCCTAAGTACTCCACTTATCTTTTTCCAAACACACATTTGCTTTTCTTGGCAAACAGCTGTTGTTGTTTCAATCTTTCCAATGTAATCTTCAGGTGCTACAAATGAGCTTCCCAGGAACAACTATATACCAGAATGTCATCAAAGAATACTAGTATGAATTTTCTTAGGAAGGGTCTAAAGACTTCATTCATTAAACTTTGGAATGTAGATGGTGCATTCGTAAGCCCAAATGGCATTACTAAGCATTCATAGTATCCATCATGTGTTCTAAAAGCTGTTTTTCTATATCAGTGGTCTTAACTCTAATCTGATAGTAACCTGACCTCAGATCCAGTTTAGAGAAATACCTTGCTCCACATAATTCATCAAGTAACTCATCTATGACAGGTATAGGAAATTTATCTTTGACAGTGGCTTTATTTAGGGCTCTATTATCTACACACATTCTCCAAGTGCCATCATTTTCCTTAACCAATAGCACCAGAGATGAGTAGGGGCTGGTGCTAGGTCTTATAATACTAGAATGTAGCATTTCTCTTACCTGTTTTTCAATCTCTACCTTTTGAAAGTATGGGCACCTATAGAGCCTAACATTTGTAGGCTCGGCTCCAGGTTTGAGGGGAATGCAGTGGTCTTGTGATCTAGAAAGAGACAAGTCTTTTGGCTCTTAGAACACCTGTGCAAAGTCTGAGAGTAAGGTCACTAATTCTGGTGGGTGGTTTCTTTCTTCTGTGCTGCCAGCACTTCCTTCCATATCCTCTGCTTACAAGGAGTTAATTTGTGCTACTACTCCTTGTGATTGCTTCTGCAAATATTTCCTCATTTTCCCAGGACTTACAACCTTTAATTTCTCTATTTTTCCCCTCTTAACACATGTTTTCTGCCATTAAGGAAAAATTCCATGTTGAGATTTTTAAAGTCCCACTTAACAGGTCATAAAGTGGCCAACCATTGAATACCTAGCACCATATCATAACCCTTTAACTGGAAGATCCTCATATCAGCTTAGAAAGCTGTCTCTTGCATTTCCCATTTAAAGTTCCTGCATACAACTGTACTCATCATTCGAGTCCCATCAGCCACTGCTACTGGAAGGGCTTCAGTTTCCTATATTTCTGTGTTAGTTCTCTTGGCTACCTCAGCACTTAGGAAATTTTGAGTACTTTCTGAGTCTATCAGGATGATGACTAGGTTTTTCTTCACATTCCCTTTTACTCTTATGGTTTTATAAGAAATTGAACCAGTGATGGCATTTAGGGATATCTACAACTCCTCCATCTGAATCTACTCTTCTTTTATTTTTTCTCCTCATTTATTTTTCTATGTAACTTCCTTTTCACCCTCTTCCATAGCATATAAGTGTTTCTTTCCGCAGACATAACCCTTGGTATATTTCTCATTACATTCAAAACACAACCTCTTAGCCATTTTCTCCTCTAGCTCCTTGGACAGCCCCCTTTTGTATGGTTCTTCACTGCTCCCAATCTTCTGGTCTCTAGCAATTATAGTTTGTCTACTTCCCATTCTTGCCTTCAAGATAGCTTCAATATTGGATTCTTGCAACTTAGCCATTGGTGATGGAGTTGGGCTTAAACATCAACACTCTAGATCTAATTTCCTCATTAAGCCCACTTATAAAACAACTAACAAAAAATGACTCAGTCAGGTTTTGAGTTTTGTTGGCCAACACCTCAAACTTTTCTTGATAAGCCCTGATTGAGAAGGTTTGTTTGAGCTTAGTTAATTCCCCCATCATATCCTCTTAAGAATTTGGGCCAAAATTTTCTAACAGTCCTTATTTAAACTCCTCCCATATGATGTGATGATGGCACTTCTCAAACCACTGGAACCACTACAAGGAAGCCCCTTCCAAGTGCAGTGCTGCCAGCTTCACTTTCTCCTCAATGTTCACAACATTATACTAAAAAAACCTCTCACACTTATACAGCCACCCACTAGGATTATCCCCAAAAAATCTAGGGAATTCAATCTTGGCAATTCTTTGAAAGAAAGGAAAGGAAGAAGGTTGTGGGGTTCCAGCCCTTCGTGAGTATTCTCTAAGAGCCTAGAACTTTGCTGGTAGACTTCCAGGTGCCTCTGGTTGCTACTTTCTTGATCCTCTACTTCCTTCTTGAGGTGATTTCCCATACACATAGTTGGCCATTTGATCATGTTTCATACTCATAGCTACAATCATTTCTTTGATATCTCCCAATTCCCTAAGAGATTTCTTGATCTCCCCTATCTCCCTTTCATTTCTCTCACTGCTTTTCTTCAAGTGCCGAATAATTTCCTCCATCTTTTTTGCTTCTTGTGCTGCTCTAGTTCCTTCAGCCATGGTGGTTTCTTCTCTCATAGCAAACCAAGAACCAGCTGCTCTGATACCACTGTTATGGCTAAGAAAGAAGATGACAGATTTGGAAAGAAAAAACCAGGATACAGAACTGAAAATTTATTTCTTGGATCCTTTACAATGATCCCTTCGACTCTTTTTATAGACTCAAGTAATAGTCTACAGTTTTAACTACTTTTCCCTCCCAATTTATCAGCCAACTTCCTGAACTCCTTTCCTAACTAACTCTGTTCTGTTATCCAGCTCAGCACTTTCTCCTTCCTTTATTTAGTAAGCTGTTTAACACAGCTCAGCAACTAACTCCAATTAACTCCTTCCTTATTTAGTAAGCTGTTAAGAGACTAACAGCTACCTATTAACTGTTTACTTTCCTATCATAACATAGCGTCAGATGAGAATTCTTCGCAAGTTTCATCTAGCTCTATTTCGACTCCACTGTTAGGCAACACCAAGAGAAGTGTTCCAGTCAGGTCTCTTCCTTCCCCCCCGAGCAAAATCACTTCTTCTGAGAAGCCATTTGCTGCTGTGAAAAGTTTGGAGGAACTGCGTGCAGAAATTCAGATGTTTAAGGATGCCAGAAAGTCGGTTAATGCTACTATTGGATGCAATGCAGAAGGTATGTGCTTTATCCCGAAAACTTGCCTGCCATTGCTGGAAGCCAACCATAGCTCCGGTGGACCTTTACTGCAGCTAACAACTATCCATTGCCCAGCTTCCAACCTCAACCCGGAGAAAGACCACCAGTCATTTAGCAACTTTCAACCCAACGTACACATAAAGCTGCAGCCTTCCCAGACCAATTCCCTATCCACTAGCCCACGCAATTACCTACTGAACAATATCCACCCACCCACTAAATTTGAAAACTTCTCGAACCTGGTGCTAACAAACCATAACTCCTTTGACTCCATTTTCCCACCTTTGCAACGACCTGCCAAACTAATCACGTCAACCCTTGGTTCCCTTCCAACTAAACCCGGTCAAGCTCTAACAACCCCCAAAACAACCTGGCCACAGCTCTTTACCTCAAATAGAGTAAGAGCAAATGGTACTTCTCTTGAATATATCGCATCTCCTCTTGATAACACTGGTGTTACCATCACTCCTGAGGAAGTCTCAGAGGAACTATGCAGATGGAGTAAGGCAATTGTCGATTATGTTGTGGGCTCTAAACCCCCATACAAGTTGACGAAGCAGTTTGTTGAAAACAAATGGAGAGCATTCGGTCCTATTGAGCTTTTTATACTCAAGCTAGGAGTATTCATTTTTAATTTGCAAGATGAAGAAACTAAGCAAACAATCCTTGAAATGGGCCCCTGGAGCTATTACGACAAACCTCTAATCCTTAAGCCTTGGTCCTCTAACCACTCCTATGACAGAAGATCCTGGAAAACTCCCTATATGGATTAGGCTGCCTAATCTCAAGCTTCATCTTTGGTCTGCAAAAACCTTGAGTAAATTGGCTAGCCAAATTGATTACCCCCTATTTACGGATCACATGACTGCATTAAGGCAGCGCCTGGCTTATGCTAGAATCTGCATTGAAGTGGATAACAAGTCATCCTTTCCCCAAACCATTGATATAACCGACCATGATGGTTCTACTTACCAGCAAGCCGTTGAATATGAGTGGCTGCCCACTTTATGTGAAAATTGCAAGCAGCTCCGGCATAGTCTCCCAATGCCCAAGGATTACAAAGAAAGAATGGAGACCTGTTAATAGGAATTTTGAGAACAAGAAGCAGCCAGAAGTAAGCTATGCAAAGTCTGTTTCCTGCACTGACTTGGCTCCAATTCAAGAAGATCGCACTGATGCTACTGCAGCTATGATTCAGCAAAGTTCATTCTTAACTCAATTGCCTCCCCTTGATAACTTTGAGACAGGTAACCAATTTGGCTGCCTCAACGCATCTATACCTAGGGAGCCTATTGTCATGGCACCCCTGGCAACTATAACTCTTGATCCCTCAAGCTCAACTTCTTCTCTGATAACTCTAGCTGAGAACAAGACTTTAGATGCCAATCGGTTACTTGGAGACTCAGATTCAGCTAGTGACACTCAAAGTACTGAAAATGATCCTTTACGCTCCCCTCCTTGCAACAATCAAGCTGCAGATCATGACACTCAACACTCAACTGAATCTACTCAGCAAATGTCAAAAAAACAGAAGCGAAAGTAGAAAAATTCATCACAGATTTCTCCCCATAAGCATTTGGCTAGCAACGCCAAGGCCATCACTTCCCCTTCTTCTTCTCAATGAATTTAGCAACCTGGAATATCAGGGGCTTAAATAGCCCCATCAAACATGCTGAAGTCAGGAAGTTGCTTAATAAATTCGCTCTTAGCCTTATTGGCCTTTTGGAAACCAAAGCCAGAATCCACAATGCTGCAAGCATTTGTAAAGCTATATGTCCCTCATTTTGCTACTATAGTAATCATCTGCATGATGCAGCAACTAGAATTTTGCTAATTTGGGACCCCGGGCATTTTGAAGATTGAAATCCTGAGTAGCTCTAAACAATCTGTAGTTTGCCATATCATTAATCAGCCACTAACCATGGACTTTTTTGCCACTTTTGTCTATGCCTCTAACGATAGGGATGAAAGGAGTCTTTTATGGGAAGAACTTAAAGCACATCAGATCATAGTAGCAAATCACAAGCCTTGGATTGTTGCAGGAGACTTAAATGTTGTTCGGCATGCAAAAGAGAAAAGGGGAGGACAATCAGTAGACAAGCAATCTATGCTTCAATTCAATGATTGCTTGGAGGCACTGGAAGTAACTGACTTGTGATTTTCTGGCAGCTTTTTCACCTGGAATAATAAGCAAGAAGCAAAATTGAGGATCCATTGCAAGCTGGACAGGGTTCTAGTAAATGAAGACTGGTTAGACTCTTTTGCTAATTCTGAAGCCTACTTCCACGTTGCTTCTATTTCAGATCATAGCCCGGCAATTGTGAATGTATGGCCAAGAATCAAATCTGGTGCCAAGCCTTTCAAGTTCTTTAATTATTGGACCAAGCATAGGGACTTCATGAACCTGGTGGCAGAGGAATGGGTCAAACCAATTAGTAGCTCTCCAATGTTTAGACTTCATGCTAAACTCAAGATCCTTAAATTGGCACTTAAAAAGTTCAACGCTAAGCACTATGGAGATATCTCAAACAAGACTGCTGCGGCAAAGATTGAATTAGAAAGGCTGCAAAAGGAGATTGAGCGCTCTCCAACTCCATCCCTTCTTGATGAGGAGGAAAAAACACTTGAGGAATACACGAATTTAATGCTAGCTGAGGAACCTTTCTACAAGCAAAAAGCAAGAGACAATACAATCAAGCTTGGGGATCAAAATACCTCTTACTTCTGTAGAAGAGTGAGAACTCATTTTTCAAGGAACAAAATCCTATCCACCCTAGATGCTCAAGGTGAAAGACGTGTGAATTATGAAGAGGTTAAAGCTCGTCTTGTGGAATACTACCAGCAGCTTCTTGGAACTCCCTTTCAATACCCGCAAGGTGCTAGACAATACATAAATGATTTGATGGCCTCACATATTCCGGATGAATTGCTAAGCTCACTTGATTCCATGGTTTCTGATGAGGAGATAAAGGCTACCTTATTTTCCTTGCCTAATCACAAAGCTCCTGGCCCAGATGGATACACTTCCCATTTTCTCAAACGAGCTTGGACTATTGTTGGTGAGGATTTCATAGAGGCTATCAAAGACTTCTTTTCCTCGGGGAAGCTTTCGAAGGTTGTTAATGCCACTATTATTGCTTTGGTCCATAAGGTTCCAAATCCTAGCTTGGTCACAGACTATAGGCGAATCTCATGCTGCTCCACCATATACAAGTGCATGTCCAAGCCTACTGCAAATAGATTGAAGAAGCTAATGCCTCACATTATAAGCCCTACTCAAGCTGCTTTTGTGGAAGGTAGATCCATCTCAGATCAAATACTCCCTCATGCATGAGCTTGTTAGGAATTATCACAGGAAAAACTTATCTCTCAGCAGTGCCTTGAAGATTGATTTAATGAAAGCTTTTAATTCAGTCTCATGGGATCTTTTATCTTATATATTATACTATACACCCCCCACCTTCCTGAAAAGTTTCGTACTTAGATTGAAGCTTGCATAACCACTCCCCAATACTCAGTTTCTCTGAATGGAGTGCTAGAAGGCTACTTCCCGGGTGCAAGAGGATTAAGACAAGGTGACCCTCTATCTCCATACCTATTGCTTGCTATGGAATTCTTTACTCGGCTATTCAACAAGCATATACTAGGATCTGACTTTGCTTATCACCCAAAGTGTCTCAGCCCTCTCATCTCTCACATTTGTTTTTACTGATGATCTATTTATTCTGTGCACTCCAACTAAGTTATCTTTTGAGATTGTTAGAGAAGCACTTCATGAGCTCCACAAATACTCGAGGCCCAAGCCAAATGATAAAAAGAGCAAAGTTTATATCTCGGGGATTGATGCAGATGAGAAGCTAAATCTTTGCTCAATTCAGGTACTTGAGTGTTCCTCTCATTTCCACCAAACTTAAGTTTGAAGATTGTAAAGAGCTAATAGAAAGGATCACCGACCGTGTACAGAGTTGGGAATCCAAATGCTTGTCTTATGCGGGCAGATTGGTGTTAGTTAAAGCCATTCTCTTCAGTATTCAAGTCTTTTGGAGTCTCCACTTCATCCTCCCTAAGAAGGTTTGCAATTCTATTGAACTAGTCCTGAGACGTTTCTTGTGGTCTGGCGCCGAAATGAAGAAATGGGGAAGCAAAGTTGCATGGAAAGATGTTTGCTTGCCACTTAATGAAGGTGGAAAAGCATCCGCAAAATTCATGAATGGAACATAGCTGCTATGCTCAGGCACATTTGGACTTTATGCTCAAGCAGTCAATCCTTGTGGGCTCAGTGGTGCAAATCTAATCTTCTGAATGGCAGGTGTTTTGGGGAGGTTAAGCCACCTTCCAATGCCTCTTGGAATTGGAAGAAGATCCTCAAGCTCCATGAAGTAGCCATCTGCTTATCTAAATACAAGGTAGGCTCGAGAAACTCTATCTCTTTGTGGTCCTCTCATACCTAGATATGGTCCTCTCATACCTAGATATGGTCCAAAAGTTGCTTACGATGCAGGCATCCCCAAAAATGCCAAAGTTTCTTGTGTGATCCGAGAGGAGCAATAATGATGATGGCCCTCCCCAACACTCGGGAATTGCGCGAAATTCGTGGCAATCTTCCCAATTATCAGCCCAACTCATCCATGGAAGACACATTTTTCTGGTTGGCATCCAAAAATGAAGTCTATAGTGCTGCTGCAACATATGGGAAGCTGTACGGGTGCATGCTCCTAAGGTACTATGGCACCAGCTTATTTGGTTTCCAAATAATATACCTAGGCATAGCTTTATCTTATGGCTAGCTATTCGGGAGGCACTCAACACCAAGGACAAAATGCTAGCTTGGGGACTTAACATAGATCCATTATGTGCCCTATGAGGTCAATGTAATGGAACTTTGGAGCACTTACTCTTCTACCGTCCTTTCTCAGCTGATGTTAGAGAGACTGTTCTACGGAGCTGTTCTATTACCAAAACTCCCTCGCCTTGGAGAGATGAGATAGTATGGGCTGTTGGGAAATTCAGTGGTAAAAGCACAAGGAGCATCATCCGTAAGATTGCTTGGGCAGCACTAGTCTACCACATTTGGAAGGAGAGGAATGCCAGGGTCTTTCACAGAAACTCATCTTCGGCTTCTAAAGTTGTGAGAGCTATTATGTATGATGTAAAAGTTAAATATTCTTGCATCCCTACCTATAGTAAGCATGATGTAAATATTAATTTTCCTTTTGTAAGTTTGGGAGATCCTCCTTTGTAAGTAGTTCCTGATACGGGGGTATGCCCCCAAGACATTGTAATTTCTCCCAATTAATCCAAATCATTCTTATTTAAAAAAAAAAAAAAAAAAAAAAAAAAAAAAAGATAAAAACAAAGAAACAGAAGAACTTGATTGTGCATTATGCACATCTTTTTAGGTAAGGAGTTACATATATCTCACACCTACCCAAGGATGAGGGAGTCCATGCAACTTCTTTGTGTGGGGTCAAGCATGACTGGGCTTTCTCAAATTATTTCGAAGACTTTCATTTTTGCAACTGTAGATATAATAGCTAGAATACTTTTAGGCCTATTTGATGACAAGATAGCAATAGAGGGGAAAAAACCAATATTCATCTATCACTCCATACGTTTGAGGCAGTAATAACAACAAAAGGAGTAACGCAGAGAATATACAGATTGCCAATTAAATGCTGCTAAAAAAAAAAAAATCATTCACAGAATTTCCGCTTGCTACGTGATACAAAATGCAAAGCTAATAAGCTTATTTTAGAGGGAGGAACGTAGTAGCCTCCAGTCTCCAAATATCAAATAAAATAAAAAAACCATGCTAGAAACTTCGTGATTGAATTATACCTGTGGACAATTTTCTCTCCATATTCAATCGATTTCCATCACAACTTTACCAGGAATGAGCTTTTTATCCTTGGCCTCGTGAGCCTCTCTCACTTGCGAAATAGGAAATGTCTTCTCCACAGGTATTTTCAACTTCCCAACCTCACAGAGCCTGCGAATCTGATCCAAACCTTCAGCATCCGCCCTCATGTAAGTCCACCAATATTCTGCAAAAGAAACGCATTGGTGAATCATTCTTGGCTTAAGTAAATATTATTATGAATAACGAATCTAGGGTAGATATGGTAATAGCATCCCATCTCCATCATCTGGTCTGTACAGGCAGTTCAATGCATATGCAACAGAAAATTTAATAAAATAGAACTACTAATGGAAGGAGACAATTGAAAAACACTCATTTCACTTTCTGAAACTCAAAACAGAGAGAACATGGAAAGAAATTGATCCTGCTTACCTATAACAAACAAGAGTCTCATTATTGCCAAAGTGATAAGGGAGAATAACAAGCTGCATCACAAATGCTGTGGGGAACAAAAAATTAAATAATCCTTGCATCCATCCAAGTACCCTAAGCTTGTATTACAAGGAAAATTGCATGGGCTGCTACAATCTTGGAAAGGAATCGGAAAATATTCACAGACATAACTGCTTCTTGTGCTCAACTGCTAAAATTTATTAGAGAGGAGATTAGATGGAAAGCATCCCAATTTGCTGATGTATATAATTCAAGTATAAATTTAGATAAACGCACTAATTGGAGAATACTCATTAGAGTAGAATATAATACCGGGGGAATGCCCTCGTGATTTTGTATTTTCTTCTCCCATAATCCAAATGAAAGCTTACTTACCAAAAAAAAACCCTAAGCTATGTTCTAAAAAAAGAACTAAAAAAAAAAAATGAAGTTCCCTAATCTATAAAAATTTAATAGCAAAAAAGTTTAAATATATATATAAGAGGGGTATCCCACATTTGGATCAAATCACATTGTGAATTGACTTTCCTCTTAGATCTAAGGGATGAAGTACCTTACAACACATCATATCAAGGGGAACAGGGGTTGTAATTAAAAGAGCTTATTCGTACAAGTAAAAATTTGACATTATTTTTGAAACCAGGTAGCTGGTTTTCTCTCTCATGTTTTCTGCTTCTCCTTTTTTGCCCTTTTGGGGAGGGGGTATGAAGATAAATATTTTCTATTAACCATATGAAGAAGATGCAAAATCTAACAATCATGTGAACTTCTCATTTTGCTAGAAAGCTTTGTGATTATACACCCAACTACAAGACACAATCAGGCACCTATGGTAACATCTAGTAGTACTGAGTCTACGGACACCCTAGATCGGGATTCAAGTCTACAAAGGGAACTCCAATGCAGCCTTCTTCATTACTGAGGCATGCTCTCCACAACACCATGACCCAAGGGAAGAAGAACAGGCACCAAGCGAATATGTTTCTCTTTCAGTTAATACCATATTATCAACACTGCAGGTATTTTTTTTTTTTTTTATATCATGTGTTATGGATAAGTAAAATATACCATCAACAATTGCAGTTAATATTGCATGGACACTGCATCTAACGGGACACAGTTTCTACACAATCCTACCTCCGAGAGGAAGGCGAAAATGAAGAATTTAAATTAAATAGAGATAATTACACTTTATCCTCTTTGGGTTTGGCCTGAAAACATATGATTCCGTCTAGTTTAAAATTAAACACGTAACTCCCTTGTGATTAAGATTAAAGTACCAAATTAACAAAATCTTTTAAATTTAATCAGATTTGTGCCTCACATAACATAGAAGCTCGTTTGTGATTGTCTAGAAAACATTGTTGAGAAAAATAGAAGCAAATTTGTCTATTGCTTTTGTATTTAGTTTTTTTAGGCTATGTTCGGAGGAAGAATTTGTGGACGAAAAAGAAAATGGAAAATGTAAGAATGCAAAATAAAATGAAAAATGTTAAATTCATTTTATTTTTTATTTGTGGGTAGGAAAATGAAAAGAAAGGATAGATATTTTTCAAAAAAAAATTAATATTTTGTTCTATAAATTATAAACAATGAGTATATATAAGTAATTCAATTTCCTTCTACTCTTCTTTTTCCTTCACAAATTCTTCTACCAAACACACCCTTAAATATGAAATGCTTCACTTTAAAATAAAAAATGACTAAAATTGTACTTTTATTTATCTATTTTGTATAAATATTTTTTATCTAACTAACTTTAATTCATGAGGCACAAATCCAATTAAATTTAAAAAATTCTGTCAATTTCCACTCTAATCCAACGCACGAGAAGCATACGTGTTTATGGGCTTAAGCCCCAAGGGATAAAGTGTAAGTACACCAATTAAATAAGATTCAAAGAACAACCTGAGATATGTCGCTCTTCTCATTTCCAAAGAAACTGTTCTAGTATCCCCAATCCAACCCCCAAGTTGACTAGGCATGTGGGGTTATGATTACCAAAAATAAAACAAAATAACAGTTCTACTAGCTTTCCCAAAGCATATGAAAACAAGTTTGGTCGCTGTTCTAAAGTATATATTGCTTATGTGTCAAAAAGAAAAGTGTAGATAAAATCACAATTCACAAATACCTCAACAGATGCTATTCCACAATGAAAGCACTCAATGAGCTACATTCCAGCTTTTTACAGTTGATCCTTCATTTCCTCACTCAATTTTAATGCTCCCATACCTACTCCAAAACTGTCTACAATACATAATTGACTGTGCTGTGTGCTCTTTGCAAGTGCTTACTTTTGATACGTAAAACATTTTTATATTTGATATACTAAGTATTATGTATGAGCTTGCCTGCGGAACAAAAATTATGGAGACAAAGTAGAAGCATCAAGAGAATCACCAGCTTCTCCAACATCTTTGTCCACTTATGCAAAGCCTGGACATCATCATCTTTCCACAAATATCTTCTATGAGTTTCCATCTATTCTTTATGACAAACTGATTTCCCAACAAAATTCATGTTTTTTACTTCAGCTAGTTGAAAATGCTTTTCAATCCAGGCACTAGGTGAAGTGACAGATAAATGGGGGCCTCTAAATGGATATCATCCTTTAAGTGAACAGAACTGGTTGAGGTCTCCCCCAAGCTATCTAAGAATTCAATTGGATCCTCGTTATCAATGGTCCGCTAAGGTCTAACAAAGATGCTTAAAATCAGTGTAACACATTAAACCATGTAACCAGAGGCAAGAGTGCAAGAAATTTCCTTGCTAGTTTCAATTCCTCCATTTAATGAACCTAGTCATAAAATTTTCAGCCTATCGAGCACAAGAAAGACAGTCCAAAGGAAATTATTCAACTAAATCTTACAATTTAGAATAAATCATTCACATCCAAATTTCACTAGGTAACCTGGTCCAGTTACAATGACAGAGAGGCTTCTGTACCTATTCCGTGGGAATATCGGTATTGAATCTGTTTCTTCAGCAAAATAGCCGTAGAAATGGGGAGCCCTACAGCTAGTCCATATCTGTCAGCCAGTGCTGCCGCCTCTCCCTACAGGAAAAAAATCCAAAACTTTTGAAATGTTAATGGAGCCACATAAACAGAAGCATATGAAGACTTTGTATCGTTGGAATAAATAATTAGTTTAAGGTTTCTATTTCTCACTTGCAATGTCATATAATGTCCACCTCTTTTTAAAAGATTGATGCCTATCCTTTCCATCTCTGGTACCCCAATTGTGTCCAAAACAGCATCAAATTGCCCTTTAATTGCCAGTTCAATATCCTATAAATCAACAATTGCCAAAGAAATAAAGAGTCAACTTCACAGGGATAAAAAAAAATAAAATAAAATTTTATACCAAATCCAAACACTAGAATGGAAGACAAGCAATGTACAATCATTGAAATCTCCAATAACTAGAATGGAACAAATGAGACTCATGTTTTATTGATCAACACCTGATTAGTATAGTCCAGAGCCTGCTCGGCACCAGCTGCAGTAACCCGACCTATACTTCCACTTCCACATGTAGTTGAAACATGGCATCCGGCAGCCACTGCAAGCTGAATTGCTGCAAAACCAACAGCTCCTCCTCCACCAATAACCAACACCCTTTGACTGTAGAGATGAGAGTGAAAATGCAAATGAGAGGAAATACACAATATTCCATAATCCATAAACATATTATCTAAAATTACATTGTCAGGTCCGTCCATTTCAACTTGAATACTGAAGACAACAATGCCATGGAACAATGTCAGACAATAACACACTTTATCAACAAGCTAGGAGGGAACGGGGGGTGAATTAAAGCAATCTATGGTGTAATCATTCAATTTTCTGTCTGCGTTCTTGAGAAATCATAAGCTGAGATCAAGAAATGCTGTCATTAGTACAATTCCACAAAGGCATATAGCCTTGACAAGAAATATAATGAACATGTTATCAAAATAGTCATTCATTTGGATATGTGTAAATTGCAATAACACAATCACAATGTGCTTTTTCAAAAATATTAAAATGTCTCGCTTGCTATGTTGTAATAGCTTTAAAATGATATGCAGGTGGCTTCATATTCACAATATTCAAGGACTCTCAGATAGGACATGGCTTGTCTTCCCAATGCCAAGGGAAATCAATTAGAAGTGGACATCTGAATAACGATAAAACAGTTGTCATGTTGTTGATAGAATTTAGTTGTAGCACACATTTGGTGAATAGGAAAAGCACCTATTTATTTCAACAAATTAGACTCAAAACCAAAATATTACTTCAGACTTATGAGCATACCCTTCGGTTATCCTAGCAATACTTTTTAAAGCACGCCATGCAGTTAGGGCCGCAAAAGGAATGGCACTTGCATCCTGCACAGGCACAATAGAAAAATGGTCCATGAAACTGAATTTTATAATCAAATGTATCTGAATAACAATTAGAAAGCAAAAGCAGTAAACTTAATAAGGCATATGACTCAAAAAACTAGATCATACAAGTAGGTGAAAAGGGAAGGTAACAGTTTGCTGCAAAGTATATTCTAGGGATTCAAAATGTATATTTATGGTAATGTAAATATTTAGGATGACTGTTATTGAAAGAAAATAAATCGACATAAATATTAAAGTTCCCCCCTCTCCCTCCGCATGGGTCACGAGTCTCCCCTCTTAACAGCTCGAGCATTTAAGCCAGATGGTGGCTAACACTTTAACATGGTATCAAAGCAGGCAAAAGGTCCTGAGTTCAAACTTCACAGCCATCCAAATGAATCAATAGTTCAACGTATTTCACCCTTTCGAAGTCAATTTGGCCACATGCAAGGGAACATGCTCAAAGAAAATAAATCAATATAAATAATAAAGTTGCTCCCCTCCTTAGAAGCTCAAGCTTTCCAGTAAGATAGTGGCTAGTACTTCAATAATTGCAATTGGTATGTAATTATTCATATTAGCTAATTTGTAACATTAGGGGGGATTCTAAATACAAACCATAGACCGCTCATTGGAGTGTCTGATTTTCCCAATTTTCTTCAGGCATCAAAGCAAAGATCCTAAAACCATTTGTATTTAGTTTCTTTGGGGTTCATGTGTCTCTATCAAAAAACCCCATCCTTTCTTGTGTCTCTATCAATAATAATATTTACCTTCAGTTGTGAGCAACCCTTAGTTTACTGTTCCAGTCATCCAAACTAGTCATATTCTCGGTCACTGCAACTCCTATTGCTTCCTACGATGTTGTCGACACCATCAAACACATTGGTCATCATTCTTAGTCACAAGAACTCTGTCATTGATGACTTCGTTAAAGGCCATTGACACAAGAGCCATCAAGGACTCCATCTAAGACAACGAAGGAACGCAGATCATCCATCACAATTAGTCAATACCAGAGGCGTCAGTTTGCATCGACAATCACTACTGAAGTTGTCGCCACTGATTACTCCTCATCACATGCTCTCGTGTCACCAAGAAGTGGGCACGTGGGATCTAATCTCAGGGATCTCTTTTGGCACATGAAGGCATTTGTGCATCTCGATCAGTGACTTTTGTCCACAACAGTAATCATTAGTTGCCTTTGATTTCAACGGCCTTGTTCTAATTCCAGTTTTCCATTTTTATGGCAACACTTTCGAGAGAGTCTATTCTCCTAAGCTTTTCCAGCAACTTATTTTCTTCTCTAGCAGCTTGCTTTTGATCTTCGTGTTTCAGAAAGCCTCATTCAAACCCAAAAGTTACTACTTGAAGGCTCCCTTTATTACAATTCAATGGCACCAAATCTGAAAGTACCTCAGTCTCACCTACTGTCGCCCAACTTCAACAAATTCCACAATTGACTACATGAAAATTAAATAGGAACAATCTTGAATATTCTAGTAATTTAGAAGCTGATTTTAGGAGTAATTAGTCCTAATTTTCAGGCTTATTTTATGTAATTTTCTTTCCTTAATAAATTAGGATATAGTCTTTAAATAGGGCCTTCTGTTTGTAAAGATACATAGAAATATACACAGAACTCTTTTTCTGTCTACATGCTATCAGAGCCTTGGAGACTAGTCTCAAAGTACCCTCGTTACCAACTATTCCAGTCGTCAACGAGTAGTCATTGAAGGTCTCAAACGTTGGAGTGACACACCTCATTCGACATCAAAGGATCTCGTTCAACACTATTTGACGGAATCAATCAACCATGATAGTTTCTTCCGAAAGTTGTGCAAAGCCCTAGTTTTTCACCGATCCTCGACGCAACCTTGGAAGTTGTGCGATCGAGTGAATCAATTGAGCCTGGCTTGCTACTTGACAATGAACCAATCAGAGAAGGTGCTGGCAAAATTGCTCAACGCCTTCGTTGTTCACGCTCGCAATCTCGACAATCGCTCGACGTCTTCGTCATTCAGGCTTCAGTCGATAGTGTAAATAAAGCTATTTTAATATAAAAAAAATATGTCAACAAATTCTGCCACCTCGGGGTGTATGACACCTTTTGCTCCCATATTCTTATTGGCTCGCAGTGTTGTTCGGTCAACTCCATCTCCTCAAGATACACATCCTTCACCTTTAGGCCCTAGCAGCAGAGGTTCTCAGTCATCCTGTCAAAAAAATTGAGGTGCTCGTTGACAAGGTAGATTTCATCCAGACACTGTAGTCATTGTGGAAGGAAAAATCATACTTGTGAAACTTGTTGGAAATTGCATGTTCACTCTCTAAATATGGCTAATGCTATCACCATTGACACAACTCCATCAAGCTCTTCCACAAGAAACCAACACAATGTTCCTAGGATTGATGAGTATTCAGAATTTTTTAAGTAACAAACTGTTTGAGAGATGTCTCTTCCCACTACTTCTCTCGCCGCCCAACATGGTAATTCTATAGCTTATCTCTCTTCTTATCAGTTCCAGCCCTGGATCCTTGATTCCAAAGCCCCTAATCATATCCAGGTACTTATCCTATTATCTCTAACATTCAGCCTTCCAAGGATCTTGCCATAGTTGCGTTTGCTAATGGTTCTCTTAAAGGCATAAGTGGAATTGGTAAGACTCCTTATATTTTAACCTATATATTCCCTCTCTGGCCTTTAATCCTATGTTTGTCAGCAAACTTGACAAATAACATAATTTTGCCATAACATTTTTTCCTCATTTTATTTCAATTTAGAACTTGAAGACCAAGGAAATGATTGGAGGAGGCATGAAGCTGGCAAATTGTACTTTCTTGATGCCATTCTGCATTCTACTTCCTGTGTTGTTGTGGCTTCGTCACTTGAAATTCATTGCCGCATTGATCAACCATCATTGGATGACCTAAAGTTGTTAGTTTCTAATTTGAGTCATTTAAATTTGTCAAGAAACTAAGCAACACATAAGAGAGGCCTCAAGCTTAAAACATAAGTTTTAAAGTAAAGAAAGTCCATCTCCTATAGAAAAAATAATTTTTTTAATGGGCCGATGTGGGACAACTTCTAACAGTTTCGTCACGCTGGCCCGTATAGAGATAAGCACAATGTAAACTATGGTGAGGTTCAATCGAAAACCCACTCTAATACCATGTCAAAAAGCCAACATAGTCCACAATCCGCACTAGTATCAATAAACCAACATAGTCCACCATAGTCCGCATTGGTATCAAAGCGGGTCTTCAACAAGACCTCACCATGTGTTCATGCGGGCCAACATAAGGGGGCTATTAGTGTGAGAAGCAAAAGAGACAAAAAGAAAACTTGTATTGCTATACTAAAATTTTGAAAATTGAATAATACAATGATTACAACTAAATCATATAAACCCTAATTAATTCCACAACATATAAAGCCTAAATTACCCCTAGGGAATAAAACAAATACAAATAAACCAGTAATAACATAAAACTACATTCACAGTTAAAGAGTATTGGGAGTTTGCCAAGGAAAAAACGAAAACGAAGCAACAGTGTGAGTTTTAGTAAAGAAGTTAGCCAGCCACAAGGAAGAGGAGACAAACGCCAATACACTAGTGCCTAACTGAAGCTACTGGCGAAAAAAAGTGACAGTCAATCTCAATACACTTTGTGTGCTCATGGAAAACAAAGTTGTAGGCAATCTAAATAGTACTATTATTATCACAGTATAGAAGAGTGGGAGCAGCAAGATTAACACCCATATCTGCTAAAGCCACTGAAGCCAAACAATTTTTGATGTAGCATGTGCCATAACTCGATATTCTGCCTCAGCAGTAGAGCAAGCAATAACAGATTACTTTTTGCTCTTCTAAGAAATAAGAGAATTACCCAAAAACACACAGATGCCAAAAGTGGACTTCCGATTAGAGATATCACTTGCTCAATCAATATCAACATAAGCATGAAGAGTTAAGCTCGAAGTAGAAGACAACAACAAATACTAACGGATCTTGTCACGAACATACCCTAAAATACGCTATAATGCAGTCCAATCAGTAGAACGTGGAGCAAAAACAAACTTGCTAACAATGTAGACAGCATAGGCAATGTCAAGTCGAGTCACAATAAGATAAATAAAGCAGCCAACTAACTCGAAATATTTTGTAGGATCATTACAAGGAACACCATTTGAAGTACAAAACTTAGCATGCAACTCAATAGGAGTATCAACAGTTTTATCGTCCATGAGATGAACACGATGAAGAATGTCATTAACATACTTAGACTAGAATAAGAGATAGGCTTTAGGAGAGAGGGCAATTTCAATGCCAAGGAAATAACAAAGGAAGCCCAAATCTTTCATTTCAAAATCACAGAAAAGATGAAATGTTACCCCTTGAATAGCATCAGAATCAGAACCAACAATGATCATATCATCCCCATATAGCAAGAGAAGAACAAGGCCATAAGACGTTCGGCGTACAAAGAGTGCGGAGTCATGAATGCTAGACTGAAAACCAATCTGAAGAACCACATCTTGAAACTATGCATACCAAGCAAGAGGAGACTATTTCAGTCCATATAAAGCATGATGTAAATGTCAAACAAGACCTAGAGCATAACAAACACTCAAAGATGGGCGCATATAAACTTCTTCTGAAAGATAACCATTAAGAAACACATTCTTAACATCCAACTGGAAGAGAGGCCACTGATGTACAGCAGCCACAGAGATCAATGTGCGAACAGTGGTCTTTTTTGCAACAGGATCGAAGGTCTCCTCATAATCAATGCCATACTCTTCGGAAAATTCCTTAGCCACTAAACGAGCTTTATACCCCTCTAAAGACCCATCAGAATGAATCTTTACTTTGTAAACTCATTTGCAACCAATGAGATTCTTACCTTCCGGTAGAGGACCTAACTCCTAAGTTTGAGCTTTAGCAAGTGTAGTGAGCTCATCATTCACAGCATTCACCCAGTTAGGATCTTGATAAGCTTCTTTGTATATGACTTAGGTTTGACACGAGCGCATGTATATGAGACAAAAAGAAATGATAAGGTGAGAAGCACATATTTTAAAAGCCAAACATTACCAGAGAATGGCAGTCACGAATAGGATATCGACGTGCCAACAGATTAAAGTCCTTAGATGCAAATTGAGGGATAGAAGAGTTAGGAGGAGGCAAAAGAAATGCACGACGATGAAAGTAGACCATTGAGTAAAGAAGGAGAGGAGTAGAGCTCGGGAGCACAGTAGGTGCAGCTAAAATATTAGATATCTCCAAGGTGGAGACATATTCCTTAGTAGACTCATCTGAAGGAAAGAGGTCAATGTGAATCAAATCCCCTTTCGCGACCGAAAGGAAGAGAAAAATACAGTCAATGCTCAAAAAAGATGACATGACAAGAAACATATAACTTCTTGGTTACAGGATCATAAGATGGATAGCCTTTTTGATTGATACCATACCCCAAAAAAACACAATCCTTCTTATGGAGAAGAACAAAGCAAACAAAGCCAAACACACGGAGGAGAGAATAGTTAGGAACCTGAACATAGGAGACGCTCATAGGGAGACATGCCAAAGAGAAGAGGAGTAGGTATCCAGTTCAAAAGATAGGCTAAGGTGAGAACAATTTCTCCCCACAACACAGCAGGGACAAAGGTAGACAAAAGAAGAGACCTAGCAATATTAAAAAGATGATGATGCTTGTGCTTTGCACAACCATTTTGGGCAGGAGTGTCAGAACAAGATGATTAGTGAATAGTGCCATGCGCAACTAAGAAGTCCTTGAATTTGAAAAGAAAGTATTCTTCACCCAAATCAGAATGAAGAATTTTAATAGTTATAAAAAAAAAAAAAAAAACTAAGTTTGAACCATATTATGAAAAATGCAATATGTTTAGTCAGATTTACGTGTCATCAAATAAATCCACAAAAAATGACTATAATCATCAATAAAAGAAACATAATACATGGAAACACCTTTAGTTGCAATGGGAGAAGGATCCCATAAATCTGTATGAACAATATGAAAAGAAGTTGGGGGGGGGGGGGGGGGGGAA
>JAVXUM010000037.1:15868000-15879237 GCA_035590655.1 Pouteria glomerata
CAGCATCTAACAATGTCAAAGCTTAAAACTTCTATTTATGTAAGAGAGCATGACATAAATAAAAAATGTCACTGGAGCACATAAATACTTACTCAATGTATCCATCAGATAGTTCACAACCACCACTAAGGCCAGGTCCTCCAAGTTTTGGACGCTGAAATGAGTTACAAAATCAGACTGTGTACCTTGAAATATCTATAATTAAACATTGACAATTCATTTGTATCAAGTTTGGAATATATAACATATATGCTCTAACTTGATGGGCAGCATTAATGTATTTATGTCAATATTAGTGTAGATAGTCTTTAATTCCCTACAAATTTATTTCTTTATTATTACAAATAAAATCCCGACAACCTATCTAGGTGTTGAGTCATCCGGTAAACCCTAGTGTCTGTACACATTCTCATGAAGAGAAAAAGAGGACAAGTTTTCCAAGAGCTAAGTCAAGACCACAAACACTAATATAATTATTCTTAGGATTAGGGTGTAATTAAATTACCTATTTTGTAATAAATCATGCCTAGAGGTTTTATGATGTGAAACTAAGAAGAGAATTTATCAAAGAGGAGAAGCAAGCCAAGGAGAAGAAGGGAGAAAACATTAGTCACGGACTGTTCATTACTCATTTCCATAAACTTAATCCATAATAACAAGCAACAAATATAAAAGCAAAACAAAAAGACATCCTAGAGAAGAGCCATCCTAGGAGAGACCAGGAGACATTAAGGGGAATGTATTATTCGGGGAAATGCACTTATTAGAAGCTTGATGTCCCATCAATTCTCTAAGGTTGGGAAGAAACCCGACTCCGTAAAGTTAAAAATCAAGCACCATGAACAGAGTGGATGCACAAGCTCCTTCCAAAGTTCATGCAAGTGCGTAAGGGGCAATAGGAACTTGGTTTCTCGACCAATTCTCTTGAGGTGGAAGAATTTTTACTATGGTGAGATATCCTGCTGGCTCTGAAAAAATTTCAAAAGTGAATCGACCTTTGGAAGGTACAATGCACTGGGGATGACAAAATCCCATTGGACACTATAATAATGACAAACAGATTGTAACTCTAGTAAGGACAACACAATTTTAGTATTTCCAGTGAGAGAAGCTTTTTCGTTAATTTGAGCAATTTCTGTATGTGGGACAACATCAACGAAATCAACAATCTCTTCATACTTATGGTTAGAATTTTGTGCTGTTAGATGCACCTCAACAGCTTCTTCCAAATTGATTGGGGCTAACTCCTTAGGTGGTGACTCAATGCTAGGCACATCAACAGCCAAATTATCACAAAGCTGGTTATCAAAATCTTCACCTAGATCAGCAAACTCCTCTAGGTTGGTTTCATAAACCAGTTCTTCAAGATGGTCCTCTTCAGGCTCCATCATAGGGTTTTTAATGACCTTGTTTTCGCCAATACTCATTGATAAGAGTACTATGATGAGGCGCTAGTAGTGGCTTTAGGTTTGATGGGAACACTTGGCTTGAAGGATGGCATCCTCTGCTCAGTCCAAATGGACTCCACTGGGCCGACAGCTTGATAGGACAAGGGTAGATATTTTGTTTAAAGGCGAAGTTTCATCTCATCCCACATGCGAACAGGAGGCTACTAGCGCTTTGCACTAACATAATAGATATTCTACATTCTCCCAATAAAAGAAGAAGAAGAATTTCTTTTTCAAATATTTGAATGAATTACAGCATTGCCTATATATACACAAACTACCTCAAACAGAAAAGGAAATAAAAATAATTATTCTAATCAAATCCTAATCAAATTCCTCAATCAAAGGAATTTTAATGAATACGCTATCTCTTATTTTAGGAATATATATATTTACATATATTTTTCCAACACTCTCCCTCGAGCTGGTAAATAGATATCATCCATTCCCAGCTTGGTAACAATTGTTTGAAACCTGGGATTACTCAAACCCTTAGTAAGCACATCTGCTAGTTGGGAATTCGTGGATACATAAGATGTACAAATCAAACCACTATCTAGTTTTTCTTTGATGAAGAGTCTGTCCACATTGATGTGTTTGGTTTTGTCATGTTACACTGGATTATGGGCAATACTGATTGCTAATTTGTTATCACAGTAAAGTCTCATGGGATCCTCCCACTTAATCTTTAAATCTTTCAAGATAATTGATTACACTTAAAAAGTGTAATTACTAACTCGATAAATTAGGATAAAATGTATGCATTTTGTGAATAATTTATTTGATTTATTATTGTTTATACTTATATCATGTGTTTTCTTTAATGCAGTGAAAACGAGAATATTTCCTTGATGAGTGATGAAGAAAACGGAGAAAAAGAAGCGAAAGAACAATATGGAGCAATAACCGGAAGTGAAGAACGGACCGGAACCTCGAGTGGAGTAGAAGAAGAAAGTCAGGGAGTGGTCCAAGACACTGTGGTCTAGACACCCTGCAATACCGGTCCGGACCACCAAGTATAGAAGAGATGTTACACCATACACTGCGGTTCGGACACCCCGCAATACCGGTTCGGACTGCCAAGTAGAAAAAAGCTATTCCGAGTAGATGCAACACACACTGTAAGTCCAGACACCCCGCAGCCCTGGTCCGAACTAGGCGTCTACAACAAAGTTCCGTGTTTCTCTTTTTGTTAGGGTTAGAGTGTAGGCTATAAAAAAAAACTTATGTATCTTTTCGGGAAGAACTTCTCCACCCGTAGAGAAGAAACTTAGGGTTTTTATATATTTTGAATTCTTTGAGAGTTTTGAGAAAAAAAAAAAAGAGATGTTCTTCAAGGTTCTTGGTGTTCTTGCGAGTTCAATTGCTATTGCTTTCTCTTTGAGTTTCGTATCCAAGATTTCTTCGAAGTACGGTATTTTAATATTCTGAATTTAATCAAAGTTTATTGCTGTGTTTTGATTTCTTTTAGTGTTTACTTGCATGATTTGTTTTTCGTTTGAAGTTTGATTGGTCCTTTGCATGTGTAGTTAGAATCTAGGTTTTCTTTTCGTTCTCTTTAATCTTTATTCATATTCGCTTTAAACTGTTTTCATAGTTGATTTATGATGAATACTTCAAGCATGCTAGGCTATAAATTTCATACCCTTGGTTGGTTCTCAAAGTAGGGTGAAAAGATCAAGTCAAGTGAAACCCTTAATGGTATATACCTAGCGTGTAAACGTAAGCTTATATAAACATTTTAGAATTTAATTTTTTGCTTACGAAAAAGACTTTTGAAAACAAAAAGTTTTGTTCAAATTCCGTGAATCACTGAAAAAGCTATTTGGTTCTTTAAACCCCCTTGTGAAAACTTTAACGTAAAGGAATTGAATTCTAAAACCACGAATTTAATAAAAGAAAATTTTCCAACTTCGTAATCCAGTTGACGTGAGTACAAAGTTGCATAAGTGATAACTTAAATTTTTAACGAAGTACTTTCCAATTCTTATTTCCCTTCTTTTCAGAAAAACGTGAAATTTGAATTGTAATAAAACAAGAAAAAAAAAAGGGGTTTTACTTACCAGATTCTACTTCACCTGAAAACTGAATACCAAACCAAGGTTACTTTCTTAGTATTTGAATTTAGAAATTAATTAAATTGTTTTGCTTCTTACAATTTCTGTTAATTAGAATTATCTTTGTATTAGATCTATTTATTGTTGTTTAGGAAAGTTAGTTAGAAAATCCACTCCACAAAATCTCACCAATTTATTTTTCAGCAAAATTAGGATTAGAATAACCTAGAAGTAACGTAGAAACTAAAACTTAGGATTCCCTGTAGCTTCGACCCTAGGCTCATTAGGTAAAATTACACCGCACACCCTTGTACTTGGGGGTTCATTCTAAACGCATAATTAAGACGCGGTCAAGTTTTTGGCGCTGTTGCCGAGGAATCAAATCTTATTCTTAGGTAATTCTAGGTTTATTTAATTTCCATATATTTCGAAAAAAAAAAATTTCCAAAAATATTCTTATTTTCTAAAATTCTTCTAGCACCTTTCTTGCTTCGAGTTCATACAAATCTTCAAATTCTAGAATCTTTGAGTGTATGCGTTCTTGGAATCGTGGGGAAGACGGTAGGTTGATACGTCAAGACTTCTTAGAACTTACTTTTGAACTCGAAACCTCTCAAATAGAATCGCAAACCTCCAACTCTTCTATTCAAATTCTAACAATCCAGCTGATAATTAAGCGGTAGTTCCTAGACGTTCCATGAGGGACATTCTACAACAGGATAGGCATACACCTAAGTCCTGTGTAGTCTGGCCAGAACCTCAAGGACCTTTCAACTTCAAACCTGGCATGATACAATTATTACCTACATTCCACGGTATGGATTCTGAAAATCCATACGATCATCTTACAAGGTTTAGGAATATCTATGTCACTTTAAAAGATCAGGGATGACCTATAGACTTCGTGTTTCTTAAGCTCTTCCCGTTTTCCCTAAAAGATAAAGCTGCTAGATGGTTTCAATTTTTATCATCTAATTTCATTCACTCATGGGATGAGATGCAGGCAAGATTTTTGAAAAAATTCTTTCCACCTCATAGAACTGATGCTGTCTAGCATCAAATTTTGAACTTTGCCCCACAACCTGGTGAAACCTTTTACCAAAGTTCGGAGAGGTTTACAACTCTCTTGCACTCATGCCCGCACCATGGTTTTGAAGTCTGGCGCTTAGCCAGTATTTTTATGGGTCTTTAACTCCCCAGTTAAAGCAATTTGTGGAAACCATGTGTAATAGGCAGTTTTATGATAAAACCCCTGAAGAGACTTACGAATACTTTGACTTTTTAGCTGACAACGCCCAAACATAGGACAACTCAGGTTCTTAAACCAATACACCAGTTGATAGTGTAACACCAAGTAGAGGTATACACCAATTGAGTGAGGCCGATGAGCTTAAGGCAAAGCTAGCAACTCTTACTAGAGAAATTGAGGCATTGAAAGTCAAGAAGGATGCACACATTATAAAAGAACCTGTTGCAAATATATATTGCATAATGTGTGACTGTCAGAACCACAAAACCGATGATTGTCCGAGTATGCCAATGTATAGAAAATTTGTGCAAGGCCAATCATCGAATGAACTTTCCATAAATGCCATAAACCAATTCCGACATCCTTATCGTGGACCAAATCCAGTAGGAAATCCATACGAGGAAACATACAACCCAGCATGGAGAAATCACCCGAACTTTAGTTGGAGAAATGATGGAGCTCAATTTTCCCAATCATATCAAGCTCCACCCCCTCCCGTTCAATAGGTTCTAGGCCCTAATCAGAGATTTCCTCAAAATGCTGGGACCAATTCAAACGTTTATATTCCTCCAAACAAAAGGTCCACTGAAGATACCCTTCACTAATTCATGAACACACAATCTACATTGTGGGCCCAAAATAATAGAAACATGAATGAAATTAAGAGCCAATTGACCCTTTTAACCCAAACTTTGAATGCTCAACAAAAAAGGCAATTTCCTACTCAACCTCGTCCAAATCCTATGGGCCAAGCTAAATAGGTTGAAGGTTCTTCAAGTGCATCTAGAAACATTGAACAGGTGCAAAATATCAGTACATGTAGGAGTGGGAAAGAAAGAGATAAGACCATCCACCCTAAGGTTAGTGAGATGAGGGAGGAATTAGAATCTAAAAGGAAAGAAAGGGAGGATAAGAAAGTTGTAAAGCAACCCATCATCATAGATGATGGAGAATTAGAGCAGGAGGTGGATAAGAGGAAGAAAGGAGAAAGTGAAAAGGTGAAAGAAAGGGAAACACAGGTAATGCCTAAGGAATATGTTCCCAAAGCACATTTTCCCCAAAGATTCCTCAAGGCTAAGAAAGAGGCCCAGGCAGCTGAATTGCTAGAAGTATTTAAACAAGTTAAAATTAACATCCCACTCTTCGATGCAATTAAAAAGTGTTAGCATATGCCAAATTCTTAAAGAAACTGTGCATTGTAAAGAGGAAATTGAATGTTAAGGAAAAGGCATTCCTTACTGAGCAAACAAGTGCAATTTTACAATGCCATACTCCCCCGAAATATAAGGACCTTGGTTCTCCTACTATCTCTTGTTACATAGGAGAATACTACATTAGTAGAACACTGCTTGACTTAGGAGCGAGTGTGAACTTAGTTCCTTATTCAGTGTACGAGCAACTGGGCTTAGGAGAATTGAAACCTACCCGTGTGACTTTACAACTAGCAGATAGATCCATTAAAGTCCCACGTGGTATAGTGGAGGACGTATTGGTTCAGGTGAAAAATTTTTACTTCTTAGTTGATTTTATCATACTGGACACTCAACCACTAAGCAGTTTATCAGCAGCAGATCAGACACCTGTAATCCTTAGACGCCTATTCTTAGCAACTTCAAATGCTCTTATCAATTGTAGAAATGGCTCCATGAAGATGTCCTTTGGTAACATCGAATTTGAAACTAATATTTTCCATGTTACAAAGCAGAGGTGTCTAACATTCAAGAGGTTGATTTAGTAGAAGACATAGTTCAAGACTATGTCGATCGGGAATTTGTAGAAGATCCTTTAGAGAGGGCAATTTGTTTTAACGAGGAAAGCCTTAGTTTCACAACTTCGAGTACGGACGTAGCAAGAATGTTTGAATGGTTAGAAGTCTGTCCATTAATGTCCGTCGGTAGTTGGGTTCCACTTTTTGAGGACTTGGGACCACTTTTGAATAAAGCAAAATCCTCTGAAATAAAAGCCCTAAGTCCTGATAGAAAGCCTTTACCCCAGAATCTAAAATATGACTTTTTAGGTGAAGGAGAGACTTATCATGTAGTTATGTCTTCAGAACTGACCATCACTCACGAAAGCATGTTGATTGAATTGTTCAAAAGTCATAAGAAAGCTTTAGGGTGGTTGGTAGTTGACGTGACAGGTATAAGTCCGCTCCTTTGCACACATTGAATATACATAGAAGAGGATGCTAAGCCAGTTCGTCAAATGCAAAGACGACTCAACCCGAACATGCAAGAGGTAGTAAGAGTTGAAGTGCTTAAATTGCTTGATGTAGGCATTATTTACCTGATTTCTGACTCCAAATGGGTAAGTCCTACATAGGTATTACCTAAAAAGTCTGGTGTGACTGTAGTTCGGAATGAGAATAATGAGTTAGTTCCAACTCGAATTCAGATTGGCTGGCGCGTCTGCATTGACTACAAAAAGCTTAATGCAGTTACAAAGAAGAATCATTTTCCTCTTCCTTTTCTAGATCAAGTTCTAGAAAGAGTAGTAGGCCATGCATATTACTGTTTCCTAGATGGCTACTCGGGATATAACCAAATAGAGGTTGCTTTAGAGGACCAATCTAAAACGACATTTACATGTCCCTTTGGCACCTTTGTATATAAGAGAATGCCCTTTGGCCTATGCAATGCACCTGCTACGTTTCAATGCTGCATGATAAGCATTTTCAATGAAATGGTAGAAGAGATCGTCGAAGTATTTATAGACGATTTCTCTGTTTATGGTGACTCATTTGAGCAGTGCTTGAAAAATCTTGATCTAGTGTTAGCCCAATGTGAAGAGAAGAATTTAGTCTTAAATTGGGAAAAATGCCATTTTATGATAACTCAGGGTATTGTGTTAGGAAATACAGTTTCTAAAGATGGCATCCAAGTAGATCAAGCTAAAGTAGAGCTGATTTAGAAACTTCCCACTCCGCAAACTGTTAAGATTTAGGTCATTTCTAGGGCATGCCAGTTTTTTTAGCGGTTCATTTAGTCTTTTAGTGAGATTTCCAAGCCCCCGTGTCAATTATTGACATAAGATGCACCATTTGAATGGACGCCCCAATGCTAAAAGGCCGTTGATACACTCAAGGGTTTCCTAACCACAATAACTATTCCGCAATCTCCAGATTGATCACTACCCTTTGAATTAATGTGTGACGCTAATGACCATGCCATTGGAGCTGTGTTAGGACAAAGAAAAGATAAAAAAAGCGCATGTTATCTACTATGCTAATAAAATCTTAAATGATGCACAGAAAAATTACACGACAACAAAAAAGGAATTACTTGCGGTTGTCTTTGCCCTTAAGAAGTTCCGCTCCTATCTTATTGGTTTAATAGTGATTGTATTCACTGATCATTTTGCTCTTAAGTATCTGTTGACCAAACAAGAGGCCAAACCTCGTTTAATTCGTTAGATATTGCTTTTACAAGAGTTTAACCTCAAGTACGAGATAAAAAGAGAGTAGAAAATGTTGTAGCTAATCACCTGTCACGGTTACCAGTTGAAGCTATCGCTTCAGATGAGACTCAGATAAATGATAGTTTCCCGGATGAGCAATTGTTTCAAGTAGAAGCGATAGCAGCTCGCAGTTCTCTCTGGTATGCTAATATTGCAAACTATCTAGTGACTGGGCACATTCCAAAAGAGTGGAGTTCCAAATATAGAAAGAAATTCCTACGTAATGTTAGAGTTTTCTTTTAGGATGATCCTTACTTGTTTAAATAATGCCCTGGTCAGATGAGACGACAATGTATTCCTGAGTGGGAAGTCTCAGGCATCATAGAGTTCTGTCATTCTCATGCCTATGTGGCCATTTCTCCACAAATAAAACTACTCCTAAAATCTTACAGTGTGGATTTTATTGGCCAACTCTATTTAAAGATGTGCATCAGTTTTGTACTACTTGTGACAGATGCCAACAATTAGGGAGTCTTAACACGAAGAAATATGATGCCCCTTTCTCCTATTCTTGTTTTAGAAGTCTTCCGACGGTTGGGGTATCGATTTCATGGGCCCATTCCCTCTCTCATTTGGTTATGAATATATTTTAGTAGGAATGGACTATGAGTCGAAATGGGTTGAGGGCAATTGCCACGCGGACAAATGATCATAAAGTAGTGCTAAAGTTCCTCCATAAGAATATCTTCTCCCGTTTTGGAATGCCTCGTGCAATAATTAGTGATGGGGGAAAACACTTCTGTAATAGACCAATGGTGTGCATAAAGTAGGCACCTCTTATCATCCCCAACCAAGTGGTCAAGTAGAGCTTGCAAACCGAGAAATAAAGCTAATCCTTGAGAAAACAGTTAATCCAAACCGAAAGGATTGGTCACTGTGGTTGGTTGATTCCTTATGACCCTATGGTATAGCATAAAAAACAACATTGGAGATGTCACTGTACAAGCTTGTTTATGGAAAGCCATGTCACCTGCCCGTTGAATTAGAACATGAGGTCTATTGGGCAATTAACAATTCAACACCACCATAAACGAGGCAGGGTTGCACTGCAAATTACAAATTGTAGAATTGGAGGAATTAGGAAATGATACATATGAAAATGCATTGATCTAGAAAGATAAGATGAAGAAAGTACACGACCAACATATCTCACGTCGTTCTTTTCATGAAGGTCAAAAGGTTCTTCTTTATCAATCGCGTCTTCACCTTTTCCTAGGCAAGTTGCAATCCAAATGGTCAGGTCCCTTCGTCGTCACACATGTTTCTGACCATGGAGCGATAGAAATATAAAACCCAAAGAGCCAACATAGATTTAAGGTGAATGGACATCGCCTTAAACCTTATTTAGATTATTTCGTGGGTTTAGTGGAATCGTGGGATCTTTTAGATCCGTCTCCTTATGATTAGTTCCCAATTAAATTAGTGTATTTGATGTATATTAGTAATAAAAAAAATATTTTGGAAAATCTGGCCGGTCCAGACCACAGTGGGGTTTTTTTTGCTGCTGAAACAGCCGGTTTGGACCCCCCCGCGACCCTTCAAGACCCTGCGGTGCTTTATAACTTTTCGCCTGTTTGTTTGTTTGACTGAGACTCTCCATCGTTCCTCAGTTCCTTGCTTTGATTCCAACCTAAAACTCAAGCCCAATCCTCTTTCCATCATGCACGGTTCAAAGTTTGGCGAAGACCCATCATATTCTTCCAATTTGTTCAAGTATTCTTCCATTGTTGGGTGAGTTTTTCATCTTCTTCTTCCTTCAAGCCCTAATTTTCTAATTGTTTTCATGCTTTTACCAATCAAATCCATGGGCCCCAAAAGCTGTATTTTCTTCTAAATTTTAACTTCTCTAAGCTCCTATTTGGTATAATAGAGCTATAATCTACACTATGGGTGTGGGGGTTGTCAATTTTGTTGACAAATCTGATTTGATTAGAAGATTTGTAGGCGTTTATGTTTGTAAATAGTATCATGTAATTAGGTAATTGATGGTAATTGATTATGATTGATTGGTAGAATTAGGAACTTACCATAGATTGGAGATTAGCTTTCGCTATAAATAGGGGATGTAACCATACTGTTGGAATCATGAATAAGAATTTCTCAATTTTTTCCTCATGGTATTAGAGTCATGACTTGTCTGGGATTAAGTTTTTTGAGCCTTCATTGCTCTAAACAACTAATCCTCAACATCTGGCCTTCATTGCCACATTTCCAGCCTTACAGAAGTTCTCAGAAGCTCCGATCAGAAGGACTGTGAAGAATCGCCGCCGATCGTAGCCCCACGCGCCGCCGGAAAGTAGAGATCACCGACTCACGCGCCGGCGCGTGAGAGCTTGTGAGCCATCAGCGATCGCCAGCGTTCTCTAGAACTGGTCGCCGGACCTTTTTTCTTTCTTACCCAGGTGTCCATTTTTTCATTTTTATTATTTTTTCCTTTCTAGATCTGTTTTTTCTCTTCTAAAAGCAGAACTATCCAAGGAAAAGAAAACTGATCTGTTCAGAAACAGACCAGCTGGTGTTAGTATCTTTCTTCTTCTTCTATGATGTCAGAATTAACGAAAAAATCAGCCACCTCTTAGCCTCAAAATGAGGCAATAATTTTCAGCCCAATTGAAGGAGATTTGCCAAGTATCCAATTAGCCTACCGGTTGAATGGAAAAAATTAAATGAAGTGGTCTCAACTAGTGCAAACGTTTTGAAGGGGAAAGGAAAAATAAGCCATCTACTTAGAACTGGTCCTGCAAAGGAAGACCCGAAATTCGATGCATGAGATGAAGAGGACTCCATGGTTATGTCCTCGCTCTGGAGTTCTATGCTACCTGAGATCAGTGATACTTTTATATTTCTTCCATTTGCAAAAGACATATGGGATGCTGCTAAACAGACGTACTCCAAAGCTGAGGATGCTGCTCGCATTTTTGAAATCAAGACTAAGATTTTCGGTACTAAACAAGGAGATCGCTCTGTCACGGAGTATGCCAATATGTTAAAAGGTTTATGGCAAGAAATGGATCACTATCGGTGCAT
>JAVXUM010000037.1:15903126-15926746 GCA_035590655.1 Pouteria glomerata
GTTACAGCAGTCTGGTAAATCTGTAACAAGCTATTTTGCCTCTCAAAAACAAGTTTATTAGGAGCTGAATTCAATTCAACTGGTGACAGCTGATATTCATGAAATGCAAAAGCAACGAGAGCGGATGGTGATGCTTTGATTCCTTGCAGGCCTTGACCCAGAGTTTGAACCTGTGAGAGCTTAGATACTTAGTGGAGCCTCGCTCCTTACATTTATTGAGACTTACTCAAGAGTTATGTGAGTTGTATCTCGAGATTCTCCAAATCAGTCAGACCCCTCTCAATCTGCGCTTGTCACTCATACACCCCCCATCTCATGTGAAAATCGTAATAGTCGTAGTGGTCGTGGAGGGGGTGGGCGTGGACGAGGGGGAGGTGGGAAAGGATCCCGAACTCTTTGCACTAATTGTGGCAAACCTGGTCATACCCGTGAGAAATGCTGGGATTTGATAAGCAGACCTCTACACATGGCAAATGCAGCTTCTTCTGATTTTCCTGCAGCCACTTCCACTACTGATGAACACTCACAAACTGTCACCCTTTCTGGAGAAGAGTATTCAAGGCTCCTGCAATATCAGACAGCTCATCAAGCCTCTCTTCCAACTGCTTCCCTTGCTCGTTAAGGTAACTCATGTTTCCTCCTCATTCTTCTCCCTCTTGGGTTATAGATTCTGGTGCGTCTAGCCTCATGTGTGGAAACTCTACATTATTTTCTGGTATTCAATATTCTTCTTCCCATCTAGTAGTGACTTTAGCCAATGGGTCAACAACCTCTGTCAATGGTGTTGGTACAGTAACTCCTTCATCTTCTCTTTCTTAAACTCAATATTCTATGTTCCCTCTTGTCCTTTCAATCTGTTGCCTGTTAGTCAACTTACTAAACATCATCAGTGTTCAATAACCTTCTTTCCTGATTCTGTTGTTATTCAGGATTTGACGACACGGAAGAAGATTGGCAGAGGGCATGAAACGGGAGGAGTCTACTATCTTGATACGCCTCAAGCTTGTCCTGCAGTCGCCTCTCCTATGAAGGTCTACTGTCGTCTTGGTCATCCTCCCTTAGACAGGCTAAAGCGTATGATTCCTAGTTTAAATTATTTACAGTCTTTAAATTGTGAGTCATGTCAATTGGGAAAGCATCATCGTGTGCCTTTTGCTTCCCAAGTCAATAAAAGGTCATCGAGTCTGTTTTCATTAGTTCACTCAGATGTTTAGGGTCCTAGTCGGGTCACTTCAAAATTGGGATTTCGGTATTTTGTCACATTTGTGGATGATTTTTCATGAATGACATGAATTTATTTAATGAAAGATTGTTCTGAGCTGTTGTCTATTTTTCAAGCTTTCTGTGCTGAAATAAAAATTTCAATTTGATTCCCTAGTGAGAATTTTCGTAGTGATAATGCCAAAGAATATTTTTCTAAACCTTTTGCTGAGTTTATGACCTCTTGCGGTATGCTTCACCAGTCTTCTTGTTCAAATACACTACAACAAAATGGAATTGCTGAATGAAAGAATTTACATCTCATTGAAACAGCCCGTTGTCTACTCTTTCAAATGAATGTTCCCAAAACTTTCTGGAGTGATGCTTTTTAAATCGCATGTTATTTAATTAATCGTATGCCTTCTTCAGTTCTCTATGGAGTAACTCCTCATTCTGTGGTATTTCCTACCTATTTTCTCCTCTGCCGCGCACTTTTGGGTGTATTTCGTTTGTTCATCAATTGGCCCCTGGAATGGATAAATTAGATGCTTGAGCCCATAAATGCATTTTCTTAGGGTATTCACGGTTACAGAAGGGTTATCGTTGTTATAATCCTACTCTTAATCGATTCTTTGTTTGTGCTGATGTCACCTTCTTTGAGTCTACCCCATTCTTTTCTCAGTCTTCGTCTCAGTCCACTCTTGATGAGTGTCTTACTCTTCCAATCGTCCCAGTTGAAACAGTTTCAGCTAGTCACCATACTCCTTTAAGTCCCTCTGGTCGTTTGTCTCATCTTAATTTGCAGGTATATACTCAGCGTCAAGATGTGACTGCTCTGCCTTCTACTTTCAGTGCCCTACCATTAGCTTCTTCCGTGCGCCTGCTCCAGTAAGTGATTTAGATGTTCCTATTGCACTTGGGATGGGTACACGTTCTTGCACTTCTCATCCCATCTCTCGTTTTGTATCTTATGATGCTTTATCATCTTCATATCGATCATTTGTTGCATCTCTCTCTTCTGTTTCTATTCCTAACACTGTTTTTAAAGCACTTTCTCACCCTAGATGGCATTCTGCTATGGATGATGAGATGTCTGCTCTTCGAGCTAATGATACTTGAGACCTTGTTACTCTTCTTCCTGGAAAGTTTGTTGTCAGGTGTCGTTGGATATATACTATCAAGGTTTATCCTGACGGTACTGTGGACAGGTTAAAGACTCGTCTAGTTGCAAAAGGGTATACACAAGTTTATGGTTTGAACTTCTCTGAGACCTTTTCTCTTGTTGCCAAGATTACTTCTGTTTGTCTTCTTATCTCTCTGGCTATAGTTTATCATTGGCCTCTACACCAACTAGATGTGAATAATGCATGGTGCTCTTGTTGAAAAAGTGTATATGGAACAACCTCCAGGGTATGTTGCTAAGGGGAAGACTGAGTTGGTATGGAAACTGAAGAAATCCTTATATGGCCTGAAACAGTCTCCGCGGGCATGGTTTGGTCGATTTTGTACCGTGGTTACTAAATTTGGTCTGGTTTAGTGTGAAGTTGATTACTCAGTTTTCTATTGACATTCTCCTAACGGAAAGATTTGGCTTCTCGTGTATGTTGATGGCATTGTTATCACAGGTGATGATTCATAGGGTATTGCTGATCTAAAACTGTTTCTTCAAAGTAAATTTAGCACCAAAGATTTGGGATCGCAAAAATACTTCTTGGGAATTGAGATTGCCCGATCACGTATGGGCATTTCTCTCTCTTAAAGGAAATACGTCCTTGATTTGTTGATAGAAACAAGTATGTTAGGCTCTAAACCTGTTGATGCTCCAATGGATCCAATTACCAAGTTAGTTGCAGATCAGGGAGAGTTGTTACATGATCCCAGCCGGTATCGAAGATTAGTTGGGAAAATTAAATTACTTGACAGTCACCAGACTTGATATATCATTTGCTACGAGTGTGGTCAGTCAATTCTTAGAATCACCTCGTAGTAGTCATTGAGATGCTGTTATCCGAATTCTGAGATACTTGAAAAATGCACTTGGTAAAAGGTTGTTATACAAGGATGATAAGCACACTTTAATTCAGGGATACACTGATGCAGATCAGGCCAGATCACCACTAGACAGACAGTCTACTACGTGTTATTGTGTCTTCGTTGGAGGTAATTTATTATCCTGAAAAAGTAAAAAGCAAACGGTTGTTGCACGGTCAAGTGCTGAGTCAGAATATAAAGCCATCGCACACAGATCCTATGAGCTGATCTAGATACAACATATGTTAAAGGAATTAAGGGTTAATCATTCACATCCTATGGAGTTACTATGTGATAATCAGGTTGCAATTCATATTGCCTCCAACCCTGTATTTCATGAAATAACTAAGCATATTGAGATTGATTGTCATTTTGTAAGACAGAAGATTCTACAAAATGTAATCAAAACTAACCATGTGAAGTCTGAAGACCAGCTTGCAGATTTATTTACCAAAGCACTTGGAGGTCCTAGAGTTAAGTTTGTTTGTAACAAGCTTGGAACATATGACATATATGCTCCAGCTTGAAGGAGAGCGTTAACAAATATTAATAAATGTACATTCATGAATTTAGGAAAATGCATATTCAGATATCTAGGAGAATGAAATTAGTTTAGGTTCTTTGATTGAAATTTGTACAGTTGTGTATAATTGTGTATAAATGAAAAGAATGACAACCCATTTGAAGGGTGTCTTGAACCTCCAATATTTCTCGGTTGTTTACATGCACAATCCAAAAGAAGTCCACATGCAAGCGGTAAATCGAGTACTACGGTATCTTAAAGGAACTCCAGGAAAATGCATTTTCTTCAGAAGGTGCACAAGACTGATACTTGAAGCATATACAAATCCAGACTGTACTGGCTCAGTGGTTGACAGAAGATCAACTTTTGGTTATTGCACATTCCTCAGTGAAAATCTTGTGACCTGGAAAAGCAAGAAACAAACAATAGTGACAAGATCAAGTACTGAAGCAGAGTTTAGAGCAATGGCTCAGGGCATTTGTGAATTGTTGTGGTCAAAAATTATCTTAGGAGATTTGAAGGTTAAATGGGATGGCCCTATGAGACTTTATTGGGATAACAAATCTGCAATTAGTATAGCACATAATCCCATACAGCATGATCGAACAAAGCATATTGAAGTAGACCGACACTTCATCAAAAAGAAGCTAGACAATGGCTTGAATTATGCACTGTATGTGTCTACTGATCGGCAACTTGCTGATGTGCTTACCAAAGACTTGAGCAGTACAAAGTTTCAAATAAGTGTATCTAAGCTAGAAATGGAAAATATCTATTCACCAGCTTGAGAGAGAGTGTGAGAAAATATTCATATGTCCATAATTAAAATATTTTGTTAATCATATTCCCATAATTAAGGGATTTAAATTCTCATAATTAAGGGATTTGATTATATTTGATTATTATTTTGATTAGGAGTTAATTAGGTAGTTTTTCTATTTTGTAGGTACGTTCGAATGTATATAAACAGCTTTGTAGTGAACAGTGAAAGATATCGAAAACATTTTTCTCTATTTCTTCCACAAATATAGTGATACAGATTGGACTAGAAGTTTTTTAGATCGAAGGTCAACTTCTAGTTGTTGTGCCTTTGTTAATGGTAACCTTTTGACTTAGCCTTCAAAAGCTGACTATTATTCCTCGTTCTAATGCTACAGGAGAGTATCTTGCTATGGCCTTGTTACATACCTTAGGAGAACTCACCCCAACAAGCTAGCTATTAAGGGAGGGAACCCAAAAACACCACACCAACATCCTATACTACCGATGTGGGACACAGGCATCCTATAATTCATGTGCCTATGGAACGTAACATTCCATCACACTCCAAACCCTACACTAGTCTTTAATAGTCCTAAGCAAATACTAAATGCTGGCGTCATTCCTGCGCTGCAGTGAATGGGAGGTACAGTGTATACTTTGATACCATATGTTACATACCTTGGAGAGCTCACCCATAGAAGCTAGTTGTTGTGGAGAGGGAATCCAAGATATATCTATTAATGTATATTCATGTACAATTATCACTAGTATTTATGTATCTATGGGTGATGTACCTAAGGGTGATGTACCTTAGTATTTATGAATTTAGAGGTGATTTACCTAAGGTTGACGTACCTAAATCTAGAGATAATGTACCTAACTTAGATTAACTGTACAGTATTTATTATGTATCTATTGTGAATTATTATAAATAACAATATGAGATAACCTATTTGGTAATCAAGCCATTCAGTAAATCATTCATCTCTTTACATAAAAACAAAGCAATGATCCTAGAATAATAATAATATAATAATAACCCTAACTGTTGTTGTTGGCAGCATTGTTCTAAGTCACCAGTGTCCTCACTCGAAGTACAGTTAAAGATCAAAGTTAACGATTACCATAATCAAAGTACAGTTGCCAGTCGAAGCCACCAATAGCCAGTTGACGACGATTGCTGTCACAAGTCGATTGCCTACAAAAGCCTTCCGTTGTCGATCGCTAGTCGCAGACTTTCTTCCTCGTTGTCAGCCTTCGTCATTTCAATCTCAATCTAGATCAGTCACCGTCAGCCTCACCTTCATCAGCTGCCATCGTCTTCGCCTCATAAGTCACAACGTCAATTGATTTGTAGCATCAATGGAGTCAAAACCTATTGGTACCTCTACTGTAGCATCTACTACCAATAAGCATCTACAAACTGTGACTCTTTCCAGATAAGAGTATTAAAGGCTCCTATAGTATTAGATAGCTCCTCGGGCTTCTCTCCCTTTTTACTTTCCTTGCTCATCAAGGCAATTTTATTGCACGACTCTCCCCTCATTCTCCAACCTCTTGGATTATAAACTCTAGTGCTTCTAATGGGTCTAGCTAATGGGTCAACTACTTTCTGTCAATGGTGTTGATATAGTAATTCCTTCCCGTTGTTGTAGTGCTATATGTTTCGCCTTTTCCTTTTAATCTGATATTTATTAGTAAACTTACCAACACCATAATTGTTCAGTGAAATTCTTTCCTAATTTCGTCATTATTCAGAATATCATGATAAGGGAGAAGATTGGCAGACATGAAACTAAAGAAGTCTAATATTTTGATAACAGAGGTACCTAGAGCTTGTCCTGCAATAACTTCCCTTTTAGAAATTCATAATCTTCTTGGTCATCCTTCTTTAGAAAGGCAAAAGTCCATGGTTCCTAGTCTACACCATTTACAATCTTTGAATTGTGAGTCCTATAAGTTGGGAAAGCATTATCGTGTGTCTTTTACTTCCCAAGTCAATAAGAGGTCATCAAATCCTTTTACGTTAGTTCATTCAAATGTCTGGGGTGCTAGTAGAGTTACTTCAAAATTGAGATTTTGGTATTTTCACTTTTGAGGATGATTTTTCCAAGAATTACAGTCCATAAATATAAATACTCAAGTGTGATGGGGAGTTTAGTACCAAAGACATTAAATTCTCAACTACTATTTAATAAAACATCTTCATGCAAAAACTTTTATGCACATGGTTTTCCTTCCCGTGTAACCCTCCAACAATCCAACACAGCATCACGGTATTGACAAACTTACTGACAACAAACTACTTGCAAATCTACCACACCCAATAACTCAACTCTCATGCAATGACAGAAGTCAAGAATCATAAAATTTAAACCAAACAAATATAAAAAACATACAATTTTCCTTAATGGTGAAGTCAATGTCTGACCCTTCTTTGGCAATAGATGACGAAACGTACGCATCATTAGAGTCACTTCTTCGCCTAACAGCTTTAAGAGCATCTAATTTGTACGTGGTTATACAATTCAAGCCCATTTCAACAGCCAATTTCTGAATATCCAAAACCTACATAATTAAATAAGATAGTAAATAACATCATAAAACCTTCAAGTAAATCTATTTTTAAAATAAAGGGCAAAAAATAAGGTAATTTTTAAATAACTTATTATCAAGGAAAAAAAAGAAAAAAAAAACATATATACACAAAGGACTAGCAAAAGCAGAAGAATTAATGTTGCATTTATGGAACTATAACACTCACAATCCCTCATACCATACATTAAAGCAACCCAAGAATGACTAAAAGGCTAAATTTGCTACCTCAGTTTTCTTTCTGTTAGAATATAGGATTGATTGATTGGGATTGATTGATGATTTTATTTCCTTCTAGGATTGATATAGGATCGATAAAATTTCTGTTTCCTTATCGATTGTATTTCCTTTTTTTCTTTCCTTTGATTTCCTTATCTGATGTACAACGTTGATTATAACTATGATTCAAGGGGAAGAGAGGAAAATAATTCAATTCCTCCTTTCTCTTTATTTCGTTCCACTTGGTATCAAAGCGTGTCTGTGTTCAAGAAAAAAAAAAAAAACAGAAGCCTCGTTGGTGTCGGAGGTTTTACCTCGCCACCGACGACTCTCCGGCCATCGGAGTAGGCTGTCAACCATCTCGGGAGAGTCGTCTCCCACCGGCGACCCTCGCCCACCAGAGCTCGTTGCCTAGAAAGTTCCGACGCGCCTCCACGCGTAGCCCATCGCCAGCATCTGAGTCTCAGGCGCCTCCTCCTTTTCGGGGCATGTTGGTGCGTGGGCTTCTGGTGTTTCACCAACGACATGTGACGATGCTCGCCTGAAGTCAGAGAGGTTTTCCTTGTCGCCGGTGACCCTTGTTTGATGACTTGTGGTTGTTCTTCGTTGCTGGTCTTCGCTGCTACTCCTGTCTCCGTTGCTGTTCCTCGTTGCTGATCTTCAATCTGGTTTTTTCACTTTCTGTTGATAGTCTTTGATGATTAGTTGATGAATTTGTGATGATCTGTTGCTGTCTTTGGTCCCTGCTATTATTTTGCTATTGTCTTTGATCTGCTCTTCGATCCACTGTAGCCGCTTGTTGCTCTGATCATTCTCGTTGATTGCTGATGCCCCTGTGATGATCTGTGATGCTCGGTTGATGGTTCAGTGTCCCTCTGGCTGACTCACCACTGGCCTGTGAATATTAGTAAGCCTCTTTGGTTGATTTTCTTTTTTTTTTTTTGTCCTTTTTTTAATCAATGGCTAAAGGGAAAGCTATTGCTACTGAACCAAAATCAATATTAATGAAAGATGATGACATCCCTCGTTCAATTGCTTCTAAAAAATTGAATGGGCTAAATTATTTGGCCTGGGCTCATGCAGTGAAGGTGTTTTCTTCCTGGGAAAAAGAAATTAAAATTTCTTACTGATCTTCCACCTAAATCTGACGATAGTACATATGATGATTGGCTTAGTGAAGATTCTATTGTCATGAGGCGGTTATGGCACAGTCTGGAACCCCACATTGCTATCACTGTAGAATTCTTTGATTCTTCAAAGAAAATTTGGGATTCTCTTGCAAACTCATTTTCCCAGCAAACCAATGTTTCACGAGTTTTTGAGTTATATGAACAGATCTTCACTAGTAAACAAGCAGGTCATCCTCTTTCAGAATATTATAGTATTCTAAAAAATCTCTGGAATCAGTTGTTATAGCACAGGCCTTTTACCACAAACCTTCAGCAACAAAAGCGGCACTGGGAAGATTTTATGATTGCCTCTCTTCTCTCTCGGCTTGATTCAGATTTACGTGGTTTTAAAGATCAAATTCTGGCCAATGAAACCTTGCCTACTGCTGCCAATGTCTACTCTCGCCTGTTGAGATCATCTTTAGGATCGGTTCAGCTTATTCCTTCAGATAATTCTGCTTTGATCCCAAATGACATTGCTCAAGGAGTCTCTCGTGGCAATATGCGAAGACGCGGTCGCACATCACGAGGTTCAACTTGTGGTGCCCGTTCTTCTCAAGGGCGAGAAGATCGTAAATGTTCTCATTGTGGACGGACCAATCACACTGAACCATACTGTTGGGCTAAGTATGGTAAGCCAAATCAAGTTCACCACGTGTCTGATAATCCTACTCCTGTGACTTCCACCCAGTCAGAACTATCAACTGCTACCACTGATCTTGCTGCTCAACTTAGTGAACTATTACAAACCCTTCAGCCATCTCACTCATCCACTTCCACTGCTACAATAGCCAATTCAGGTAATGTTACTTGTATTGCTTCCGCTCCACCTTCCTGGGTCATTGATTCTGGTGCAAGCTCTCATATCTCTGGTAACTCTTCATTTTTTTCTCATTTAAATTCCATTTCTCATCATATTGTTTTAATTGATGGATCTTCTCGTCTAGTACAAGGACAAGGAGTTCTTTCTCCCCATTCCTCACTCCATTTACCTCAAAGTCTTTATGTGTCTAATTTTCCGTTTAATTTGTTATCTGTTAGTCAGTTGACTAAAACCTTACATTGTTCTGTAACCTTTTTTCCTACTTCTTGTGTGTTTCAAGACCTCAAGACCAAGAGGACGATTGGCTTGGGGCATGAGAAAGGCGGACTTTACTACCTGGATCCTACTAGTCTTCCTTCCATAACCTCACCAGTTTTGAGTGCAACTGTTTCTCCTATGCAATGGCATTTTCGTCTTCGTCATCCCTCTTTAAATAAATTGAAGTCTATTATCCCTAATTTAAGCCCTATATCGAGTCTAGAATGTGAAGCTTATCAACTAGGCAAGCATCACCGTAGTTCTTTTGCTAATCATGGTGTCAGTCGTCAACCAGAACCTTTTGATTTAGTTCATACTGATATTTGGGGACCTTCCCGCATTTCTAGTATCAATGGTTATCAGTATTTCGTTATTTTTGTTGATGATCACTCTCGTATGACTTGGTTATTTTTGATGAAAAAGAGATTTGAATTGCCTTCTATTATGACTTGTTCTTATAATGAGATTTCTACCCAATTTGAGAGACGCATAAAAATTTGCCGCTCTAATAATGCTCTTAAATACTTGCAATCTGTTATGGACTCTTTTTGTGATGATCGGAGTATTATTCACCAGACCTCTTGTATCCATAACTCACAGCAAAATGGTGTTGCCGAACGTAAACACTGTCATTTGCTTGATGTTGCTCGTACTATGATGTTTAATATGCAGATGCCCAAACCTTTTTGGGGTGATGTTGTTCTCACTGCATGTTCTCTCATCAACTATATGCCTACCACTATCTTGGGTAACAATCTCCTTTCTCTATCTTGTATCCAGATAGTAATCCTTTTCCTCTTACTCCTCGTGTCTTTGGTTGTATGGCCTTTGTTCATGTTCTTGATCCTAATTTAAATAAGTTATCTCCTTGTTCTAGCAAATGTGTTTTCTTGGGCTATCCTCGTACACAAAAAGGATACCGTTGTTATCATCCGGCATCTCATCGGTATTTTGTGAGTGCTGATGTTACTTTTTTTTAGTCAATCTCTTCTCTGCCTCTGGGACTCAATTATCTCATAATCTTATCTCTAGCATTCAGATGGAGTCATATCCTGCTCGTGAGGGGGAGACTAGTCCTACATTACCTTTACCCCTGTTTCAACCTTCTTTGCAGAAGTCTCCACTGCAAGTGTATCAGCGGAATCCAGATAGACCCGTTATTTCTTATGGCCCATCTCAATCTACCAATTTGTCTGAGGTTCCAACCACTGTTTCTCACAACTCTACTGATGATTTACCCATTGCTTAACGTCGAGGTAAACGTACTTGCACACAGCATCCCATCGCTAAATTTGTTTCCTATCATCAGACTTCTCCTTGTTTGTATTCCTTTGTGTGTGTTTTGTCTTCTGTTTCTATTCCAGCTTCATATCAAGCAGCTCTGCCTTCTCCTGGATGGAAACATGCCATGGATGAAGAAATGGAAGCACTTTATAAAAATCACACCTGGGAATTGGCACCATTACCTTCTAGGAAGCAATCGGTGGGATGTCGTTGGGTTTATAATGTCAAGTTCTACCAGATGACTCCGTTGAGCAACTTAAAGCCCGACTTGTTGCAAAAGGGTATACTCAGACTTATGGCATTGATTATCTGGAGACCTTTTCTCCAATTGCTCGGCTTAATTCTATTCGCATTCTTGTTGTTGTGGCTGTGAGTCGATCTTGGCCTATTTACCAACTGGATATTAAAAATGCTTTTCTTCATGGCAAACTTCAAGAAGAAGTTTATATGGATCAACCACCTGGCTATGTGGTTCCTGGGAGTGAACACTTAGTTTGCCGGTTACGTCGTGCCTTATATGGTCTAAAGCAATCCATGCGCACTTGGTTTGATCGTTTCAGTGATGTTCTGTTGAAATATGGCCTGTAGCGGTCTACCTCAGATCATTCTGTCTTTACCCAGCACTCTTCGTCTGGTACCATTGTCTTAATTGTGTATGTTGATGACATCATTATCTTGGGAGATAACATTATAGGTATTGCTGTTTTGAAAACCCATTTAGGTCATCACTTTCATACCAAAGACTTGGGTGCTCTTCACTATTTTCTTGGCATCGAAATAGCACGATCTAGTGCAGACCTCATGCTTTCCCAGCGTAAGTATGTTTTGGATCTATCCGAAACTGGCTTACTTGGTTCTCGGCCTGCTGACACTCCCATGAATGCATCTGTCAAACTTGATATGACTACTGGTTCACCATTCTCTGATGTAAGTCATTACCGGCGCTTGGTGGGAAAATTGATCTATCTCACAGTCACTCGGCCTGACATTACCTATGCAATGTATATTGTTAGTCAGTTTATGTATGCTCCTCGTTTCCCACACTTTGAAGCCGTATGTCGTATTTCACGTTACTTGAAAGGTGCTCCTGGCCGCGGTCTATTATACCGACCTCCTCTTTTGGTGACTGGTTATAATGATGCTGACTGAGCTGGAAACTGAGATGATAGACGATCGACTTCAGGTTACTGTACATTCGTGGGTAGTAATCTGGTTACTTGGCGCAACAAGAAACAACAAGTCGTAGCTCGTTCCAGTGTTGAGGCTGAGTACTATGCTATCACTGGAATAAACGTGTCATTAATCTAAGCAACCTCCATCAATGATGAGTTTTACAACCTGATCTCCACGCCTCACATTCGTGTGAAAAATATTTGTATGAAGCTAATCATTTGTAGATGCTTCCTTTGATGTTGTCAAGAGACGCCGCATGACCATCGTCACCTATCTTACTTCTTCAACATCATCTACATCATCTTCTTGTGCTTCAATATTTGGTTCTTCATCCTCTTGTTGATGCCCTATTGCATCCTCCTCTTCACAAAGATTTAGATTCTTTGTAGGACACATTAATGCAAAATGTCCCTTTCCACCACACTCGAAACACTCAGTTTCTTTGCCTTGTTTGTTAGAATTTCCTGCAACATACTTTCCTTTGGATTGTGTGGACTCGAAAATATTTTTCTAAGTAATCACATTGTTTATTGCTGAATGACTACAGGATTTGGTCCCTTGGCAGCAAAAGTTCCTGCTTAAGATCCCACACGCTTGATCCGCGGTAGTTGGACTTGTTGTTCCACCTTTAAAGCCATTTGGTAAACTTCATTGATGCTGAAGAAACATACAGTTGTCGTTTCTCGTTTGATTTCAGCACGCAGCCCTGTTTTGTAGCATGACAAAAGTTGACGATCATCCTCATTAAGTTGACATCGAACTATTAGATTGTTGAATTTCTCCATGTATTCTTCAACTGTCATTGCACCTTACTTTAATTGTAATAGCTCTTCATAGATTGAACTTTCATAATCAAGAGGAAGATACCTTTCTTGTAGCTTCATTTTCATTTCCTCCCAGTGAAGAATAGGAGGTAGACCAAGTCTACTCATGCGATCTTCAATACCACGCAACCACATACGTGCTTGTCCTTTCAATTTCATTTTTGCAAATCGAATTATACAATCGTCAAACATTTCATACCATTCAAAATAATCTTCCATGGCCACAATCCAATCATTGAAGAAGTGAGGATCAAGTTTTCCGGAGAAGTCTGGAACATCCACCTTAACCTTCTTAGTAATGCCATTGTAATCATCATTTGGCCCAATACGCTAACTACAAGCATCCAGGAAAGGAACTCGGTTGTGTTGAAAATTTCTATTAAATGAGGCAGGTCTAGGCGCAGCTCTTATAGGTGCAGCAACGTTATCTTCAGCGTCTTGATTTTCATTTAGAACTTCCTGATTATCAGTATTGCTCTATTTTCTCTTGTAGCTTGATTGAGTATTGTTACTTCTCTCCATGCTTCTAAATCGTCAATTCTAGTGGAAAGAGTCAACAACTCCTGAGAAAAATACTACAACAATTCGTCCCTTTGGCAATCAATAAGTCTTCTTCAGAAATCTCTTCCACTTCTAGTCACCATTGGAATTGTAATGGTCAAACAGCCTGTAGCTTTGATACCAAACTGATGCAGCTCTAAGAAAATTCAAATTTAATGGACTAATGCAGACCAAAAAGCTTGAACTAAACTAGTGCAAAGAGGACGTTTATCTAAACAATTAGGCCTAGGGAAATTTGGAGTTCAGTAGTTAAGGGAATGGGATGACTGTGGAGTAACAAGGATGAAGAAATGAGGGTGTAGAAGGAGTCCACCTCCTTGGACAGATCTGAAAATCAGTTCCGGACCAAATATAAGAGAGCTAAAACAAGGACAAAGATTAACATTTCATTGCTGCCCAAACGCTTACAAGTCCTCCCTATTTATAATAGGCAACCTGTAGCTCTAAAACATTCAAAATATTTAATGTTTTGGACTGACTTTTAGACTTCTCATTTAATACATTGGACTGACTTTTGGACTCCTTATTTAATGCAAAACAAATCCACAACCTACTAGAAGATTCTGGCAATAAGACCTAAACAAAATCTGATTCTAGATGTTTCATCACTATGTATATATTGCGTGCCTGCTAAGCCCGTCTATAACCAAAAGTGAAAACATAAGGATTTAAGGCAGATCCGTAGTGCAAACCAATTATAATTGGAAAACCATTAGTATCACCACCAACAGTTCTTCCATTAATAACTACCCTGTTATACATGTATGGATCACTATATTTCATAACTACTTGTTTTTCAACACCCACCATAAAACTTTTCTTGACACCCTACCATTTGCTTACCCTAAATCAATAAAAAAACGTGTGAAAATCTTTCCTATTTTCTACATCGTTTCATCAATATTTTTATTAGGAAAATAATTTCCATAGTCGATTTAGCAAGCATAAAACCAAATTAGTTCTCCAATGTTTTTCTCACGCATCTTGCCCTAGCCTCAACCAATCTCTCCCTAAATTTCGTAGTGTGACTCAAACATAATAACTTGATAGCTATTTCAATCTTGGATATCCCTTTTTCTTTTCAATAGGCAACTTATTGATATGCAAGATTTTGTTAAACAATTTGATCAACTAAGTTATCCCATCATCCCCTAGGCACTCCCAAGCTTCAACCAAAATATTATATTACCATCTAGACCTACAACTTTTCTCCTCATTTTTTTCATAACCTCCCTTCTACAACTCTAATCTAGTGTATAAATCATGAATTTTATCCTCGATAGGTTACTTAAGGTCTCCCAAATTCTTCTTGTGGCAACTATTAAATTACGTACCAATCCACCTCCCATTAATATCCTCTTATTTTACCAACACATTTTGGTTCTCATTCTTTATACACTTAACCAAATACAAGTTCTTACTTTTCCTTTCTCTCTTATTCCAGCTAATCTTCCTCCCTATCTTTTGTCTGCAACTTATTATATAGTTCATATAATGAAAAGCTAATGATGTGGAACTATATTGCATTATTGTCATTGTAACTAATGCTATGGAACTATATTACATTACTGTCATCTTTCGTCATTGTTACTAAAGCTATAGAACTATATTGCATCCTTGATCTTTGGCATGTGTAAAAATAAAAGAGACAAACAAATACCTAAAAAATCGATTCATTGTGTCACTAATAATAATGAAAACCTTATATCCAGGCTTTTAAGTGGAAACCTCTTCTGCTAATTCTTAGATTTTGGATCACTGGCATGATTTGTTGCTTGACACCACTGCATCACTAGGGACAAAGGGATTTGGCCTCATTTCCACCAAAATTCTTAATGTTGAACTCTCACAGTGTTTTTTTTTTCTTTTATATGTTTAAAAACTCTAATGATTGTTACCACAGGGATTTGGGTATTTGAAAGAGTATAAAAAAGGCAAAGATAGAAGTATTATTTTTTTTTACTTCCTACAAACCACAGCTTCGTGTGATACAAAGAACCATTGTTGTTCTTTTTACTTCCTCCAAACCACATAGCTTCATATGACACAAAGGACCATTGTCCAAATTTCACCTTTGAGCCTTATTAACCTTCTATTAAAGGAAGTAAGCTTACCAATAATCCTAGTATAGACTTACAAGAAGATACTTCAATTGGCTAGTTCAAAATCAAGTCCATTGGTAACATTAACCTTATAAGAACTTTTTCACAATTGTAAGCCACCATGAACAAAAACTTTTAGCACACTCTTGTTGGTTGTTTTAAATAATGTGTGGTGTTTCTTATTCAATTAAGAAGAGAACTCTTCACTTATTGTATTTTATCCTCCATATTTTAAATCTCAATGAACTTTCATATCTCACCTACCTCCCAAAACAAGGGAAAAAATAAAATAAATAGATGCACCTCCACAATTCATATACCCTACTGATCTAATTGCAGTTACACTCAATTTTGCATAAACATTTCACATAATACGAATTGAATGCCATCCTGCTCAATCAAGGCCAAGTTGTGTTGGAAACGTGTGAAAGTTGAGTCTCACATCGGAGAAATAAAAAAGAGGTTAGGCCTTAATATGCAATTGGTTGGCTCACCACTTACAAAACTTAGCTTTTTAAGTGGACATGTGCCATTCAATATATATCAGATTCATGTGATGTGGTATGAACTCTGTGCATACTCCCCAACGGGTTGGGCCTACGCTCACACAAGAAGACCTCAGGCAGATCAAATTCCCAGCAATAGGTATTAGAGACCAGGTGTACCATCAATCTCAATCCATCAGGAGGAACGGATTTCCCGAGTGTACCATCAATCCCAATCTATCTAGAAGAACGAATTATCACTTCCTCCGACCCAAGACCCAATGTGTGAATGGGGAGATTACTAGGGTTCCCACATTAGTTGTGAAAGGGGGCCCAAGGCCTGATGCGTGAAAGGGGATGTTGTTGCAAAAACCCTGGATCACCTTATTGCAACACCCAGATGAATAATGGCAAACTCATAAACGAACACAAGAAAAATCACACATTGAAAGAACACAAGATTTACATGGTCTAACAATTTGCCTATGCCCACAGCCAAGGTAAAACCAATTTCAATTATAAGAAATTCCAATAATGAAGCATAGAATTACAAGAGAGATATGAGAGAACCTTAAAGAACCTTATACAACCCTGTCACCCGTTCTTACCTTTTTTCTCAACCCTAAAGAACCGTAGACAACTAAAGATACTCTAGACAATCCTGTCACTTACTCTTATCTTGTCTCTCAACTTATACCAATTGAAAACCCTAACCCTTGAACTTTGCACTAATATACAACATGTCCCAAATATATAAGAACGAGAAACCCAATCATAACCAGACTCAAAAATCTGCCTGAAATAGAATTCCTAAACTGGCAGTTCTGTACCGTAGGTTAAACCCCGCAACCCTCAACCTGTTCCCATAAGTCAATATGAGCCACAACTCTAACAAGTTGGTCTAATATGGTTTAAAATTTAATTAGTGGAGTCATATGACAAGAACTAATTGTGATATCTACCAGAAACTGCACCTTATTGTGAGACCTATCAACTGCAATGACCTCTCCTTTGTCCTTCATAAGGATTGCAATTGCAGTTGTTTTCCCTCCTGGAGCCGCACACATGTCCAATATCCTTTCTTCTTGTTGAGGATCTAAACCACAAAGGAAATATAAGCAATAATATGTCACACAAAGGAAAAAAACGTTTACTGCAAAACCAAAGGACAATTGCACAGTGAGCAACAAATGAAAGCCAACCAAGCAGCATGATATGATGCTCCTTGTAGAACTAGCCATCCAAATAAACTACACCACCATATACAAATATATACATAAGACATCAAATAAAGAGCACCGTTGTCCGAGGCATTTGACATGCCAACATCCCAACATCGGCAAACACAAATAAGATTGCCTCCAATTGCAACAGACGAACCCAATCTTAATGAATAACAGTCCCAACCCCACCAAAACTGTCTGCAGAGTTGGCATGAGCATTTTGAAGCCTCTGTTGTTTGAATTTTTAAATGCCCAAAATTAAGTACAATAAAAGTTTAAAAGATAATATATTTAATAATACATTAACAGTACATTGCATCACTAAAAGTTTCCAACAGGTACTCAAAATAGGTTAGACAAATTATAAAAAATAAAAATAAAAATAAAAAAATGAGGCAGTCCTTGAATTTGGTAGGTCATTTTAGGATCAAAAGGTGTAAAACACTTACAAAGTCAATGCATATTTACATATATTGCATGTATATATATTTGATAGGACACATAAGGCCAATATGTACCAAGCATTTTTTTAAGACTTTTTTTTCGTTTTATAGACAATTTATATAATATATCAATAGATGCTGCAAAATTGGAACTATTTCAATATATATTGTTAATGAGAAACCGCGGTTTGGTACCGCGGTTATGCAATGAAGAATCGCCCTCTAAAAACGCGGTTATTAAGCAAACAAACCCAATACCCGCAATCTGAGATCGCAATTATTGTTTAAATTGCTATCTGAGAGAGCGGTTGTTGCCGAATAGCCAACCTCCACGATCTGAGATAGCGGCTGATTTGCAAATATCCGAGATAGCGGTTCTCAGCTTGCCCTTATCAAGCACCAACAATTCATCAAGAGCAGCACGTTAGTCCATCAGCTATAGTTTTTCTTTAAATATCAATAAACCTTTTTAATGTTCTGAGAGGAACTTTTAGGTATAATCAACTGGGCAACTAGATAAGAAAGTACACTATTTTAAATAAATCATTTGAAAATCAAGGGTTCAAGAAGAATAAAGTAAATTGGCCTCATAATTTGCCAGGCTACCGAGATTAACTTGTGAGACAACTCAAATTGAAGAGAAACACCATTGTTCATGATGGAAGCGGTGGTCAATCGGAGGCCTTCTGTCAAGCAGAGCCATGAAAACCCCTCTTTAATGTCACTTAAGATGGTAAATTCAATGTCCTAGTAACAAGAAGAATTGTAGCATGCTAAGTAGCTGTATCTTGAGGGGAAAAAATAATTTAGAAGAAGTCACAGGAGCATCCTATCAGCAAGTAATGGTATTGAAAATATTGCAGCAGCAGGTAGAGGTCCAACCACCGTTCTTCATTTCTCCAATTTCCTCCTCGTCGAGCTCCAATTTCTCAACATCCGTCGAGCTAGAGAGGACTTCTGTCGTCGAGCTAGAATTTCCGGACTTTCCGTCGAGCCTTCCATCGAGGAGGTGTATGTATAGCAGTATAAAACCGCTGTGTAGAAGGGTGGTTCATCACTTTAACAACCACGGTCCGAAAATGCAGGTATGGCCAGGTCACTTGTACCCGCTTTCCCAAAAGGCGGTTCTTTGTTGCCGGAAAATTTTATAACCGCGATATGGTACCACGGTTTCTCATTAACCACGCTTCCCTAAATAGTTTCTCCTTAGCTGTTATTTCGGAAATATTACAAAAAATTTCCGTAAAACAAAAAAAAAAAAAAAGCCTCTTTTTTTGAGCCTTCGTTGCAAACTCTACTTTTCAACCTAAGTTAGAATTAGACAATGGCATATCTTGAATTTGATTTGAGTTATGAGCGTTTAAAACAAGTATACATAAAAACAAATGAAATAGTTCCTAACCGATATGCTCTCCACTTTCGTAGACTGAATTACATAATTATGAATCAGAATAATCTTCCAAATAAGTATGAATTACAGGAAAAAGAAATAATAAATATTTACTGTCAGAATAACCACAATGTCAAGAAAAATACCAAGGACATGTGCTGTGATAATGCTTGGCAGATTTTGCAGATATATTTCACCGTAAAGAACATCTGAAAACAAAAAAGGTTCCGAAAAAAAACATAAGATTAAGAACAGTCACTACTCTAACAGCAAGTACAAAGCTTGAATTGCATGAAATTAGCAACATTACCAATAAACACAAAGATGCTCAATATGGGTAAAAATTCTCCGAGCGAAAAGCCATATGGAGTTTTGGTGTCTCTCTTGGTACTGATTGTGTTTGATCCTTCGTGTTGGGCTTGAAAATTTCCCCTATATAACTGCCCCTCAACATTTTTATAGTTCCATAATATCTTTTCTTTATTTTAAATAAAATGATAGCATGAATCTTGGCAGATGAATTGCAATCCATAGTACCAGAGGAGAAATTTAAAGAAGGGAAGAGGGAGAGAGAGACGGAAAGAGAGTATTTTAAGGGTACTCAGTTTGATCTCTACTTCAAATTATTCCAGTCTGGTCACATGAACTACCCAGCATATTTCATGTTCCAACCACGCAAATATAATAATTCCTTCCCTGATTCTTCGACATATTAAAGTATACCGCAAAACATGTCCAATCTGCTTACTATTATGATCCAACATCAAAATTACACATAAAGAAAACAATAATTATATTGATTAGCAAGAAACCTGGAAGGGAAAACCAAGAAACTATAAATAAAAAGTTTCATGTACTGCTAAACATATATGTTTAAAAAAAAAACTACGAGTAATGCTGAATGGATGTATTTGCCTAGCAGTATTAGAAGGGTTGGAAAACAAAGGAATCTAGTTCTTATATTCAAATGTCATACTAGGTCCTTCTCTTCCAAAAAAAAAAAAATAACTAAATCAATTCAAGTATGCTTGCCATAATTGGGCAAAATACATACCATAAAAGGAAGGTAGCTTAAAGACTCTATTATTCATGTCCACAGCAATTCCTTCTGAAACACGAAACATTCCAGCTCTTGACATCATTGTGGTTCCTTGGCCAATATAGAAGCCATTTCGTTCAGAAAAATAAGGATCTGCAACAGCAATGACACAAGTCAACCATAACAATTCAGGAAATTTTTTATATAAATATAAATACAAGTGTTAAAGATTCTATGAGATATAGAGAATAATATTGTAAATATAGAACAGGTCCTTGATTTATTCTCTTTCCTAGGATAGGAGATTAGATTTTGATTATCCGTATAGTTTCCAAGCTTGTACAAGATCCTATGAACATGAATACGAGCTGAGAAAACCCTTAGGGTGTTAAGCCTTTAATCCGATCTTTATTCCTTGAAATGATATCAGAGCAAACATCCTAAAATCTTTTGAGTTTAATTTCTATCAGGTTCTTATGTCTAAATCAACAAACCAAACTAGCACTATCCCAAGCACCAGAAAAGGTCCTAGTCACAGTTCCAGTAACTACCCATCTCTGATAAACTAGTGGAGACTTTACCCATCTCTGATAAACTAGTGGAGACTTTACCCATCTCAGTTGCGACTCCAGACAACCCTATTGTCTTCTTCCACCATTGCCATCAGTCGCGAACAGGTCCAGCCTCGTTCATTCCTTTGCCATGGTCAATGCTCAACCTTTCACTAGGGTATATCAAGAACTCTCTCTTCTCTGCTCTTTACGTCATCATTGCTCGTGAACATCACGAGACTCACTAGGTGAGGCTTATCGGAGCAACCCTAGACTAACTAGGTATGACTCAACATGGTCCAACCAATCCCATCCCACCAACAACCTTGTAAATCTTCCACTTTTGGCGACCACGACGAGAACTCTCCTATAGTTGAATGAGCTCAAGCAACTCTCAAGCAGTCTCCTCTAAGTCATTGGGGACCAGGTATACTATACTTATGCCAGTGGACTACGCTTATTCTAGAACTTCATTCTCATCTAGCATAAGCGTATGCCTGTTCTGATTTAGAATTTCCTATTCCAACAGGGATCATCCTATTCCTGTTAAGTACTATCTCCAGTGCTATTCCAGTGGAATTCAAGCTAGCTGGATCCACAAATTAGCCTTGTTAGGTATGTGATATATATTAGGAATATATATTCTTTAGTAATAGGAATCAAATATAGATTGATTTTATTTTATTTTATTTTATTTTCCTTTCTTGTACAAGATTGTTATCCTTTCCCAACATTATACATACCCTATACAAGTAAAAATATATGCTATGACAGCCTTAAGGAAGTCAAGCAATTCCATTCAATCCTTGCGTATTTGACTTGGTGTTGACAGATACATATTGATTTGTTTGACTTAGAAAATTAAGGATTCAGATCTCTAATTGATTCTGAGATTTTTATAGTTGCATTTGTATAGTTGTCGACAGTAAGGGTTTTTATTCGTAAAGTTTAATTCCTGATTTTCTATAGATAATTTCATAAAATAATAATCGTTGTATACTAGTAACTTTTTCTAAAAGAAATACAAGTCATTTTCGACTATATGGTATTAGAGCTCTAGGTTTTCTTCCTGGTCACCTTCTTCTTCCAGCCTTCATTGCTGGAAAATAATTCTAGCCATAGGGTCGTTTTATGGTCTATTTTGCCTTTATTCTTTGGCCTTCATTGCCAACTACTGCCCAGCTGATTTACCCAACAATACCCATTCAAAAATCCAACAATAAGACCAAAATCTGTTCTTGTTATTCTAAGCTTTTTTATCCAAAAAAGTTCCATCATGCCCATGAGCTCCAAAACCACTACTACAGCCCAACTAGAAATTGCTCAACCTACCCAAACCAATGAATACCAGATTGTGCAACCCTCATATCGACATTGGAAAGAATTACCTAGTCAAGTCTCAAGTGGTAAGAACGAAACTAAAGGGAAAGGGAAAACTCAGCCATCTGATTGGTTTTGCACAAAGCAATGAGGATCCAAAGTTTGAAACTTGGGACCAGGAAGATTCCTCAATTATGTCACGGCTCTGGGACTCTACGCAACCAGAAATTAATGGAAATTGCATGTTCTTAACAACTGCTAAATATATATGGGACACCATGAAGCATGGTTCTAGAAAACAGCAACGGGTAACGGTCACAGTGACGCAGAAGCGAGATGTAACGGATGTTACGTATTACAAGAGTGATGTTTTTTTTGTTTTCTCAAATTCACACCTCACCTAAATTGGGCAGTTTTTGATATTTTAACAGTTAAAATACATAAATATAGATTACTGGTGTTGTTTAATAGTTTTACATCAATTAATAATGTCATATATATATACATTACCTTTTTTAGACAGCTATTAAATGAAAATAAGCCCATATGTGCATATTAAATTGTTAATACTTATACAATAATTAACACAATAATAAATGTATAATTACTAAGGGGCCATTTGGAGTAACACAAAGTTAATATAAATTAGTAAAATTTACAATCTCCTAATTATTGCAATGTGTAAAAAGTGGAGTTATATAGAGATTTTTTGTAAAACATTGGGCTCCAAACGAAGCCTAAAGTGAAATAATATATGTTATATTGAAATTACGCTTAATTAATAATTTTTAATATAAAATGTTTAATTAATATTACTTAACATAACTAATATAAATTATATAATCTGTTAATATAATAATATTATTGATTACATTAAATTCAATTTATTATAATTTAATTTAATATGATTTTTATCATAACTAATATTTTTGTTAATATGCTAGGGTATAACAGTGATGCTTAATTAATAAATTTTAATATAATTAATATAAATTACATAATATCTTATTATAAAATTTTATTATAATATTTAATTATAATTAAAAATAATTTAATATAATTATATTAAAATGTAATATATTAAACTTATATATTACCATTATATATTATAGTTATATTTATATATTTATTTATTAATTAGAAAGTACAAACAATCAATGCTTATGTAGTGTCAGTCCAATACTCAACATACTTATCATAGTATTCCATCACTAAGCTAAGCAAAAAGGTGAGTGAGGGAGAGAAGACACGAGTCATTGTATTTAGAAATTGCCACTGAAGAAATTCAAGCTTTCATGCTAAGGTGCTTCTTCAAAAGAGAAGTTTCTCAACTTAAATTCAATGGCTCAAGGTGTGTCTTGTATATTTATTTATTTATATTTGCTGTTGGGATAATCAATGTCCTAGTCTATCTAATTTTCTATTGTGGTAGTCAAAGCAATTTTTCTAATAAACAATTCTTCCAGTGTTAGCATTGCCAAATTTGCACTCCCTTGTGTCTTCATTGAAGATCCCTCCTCCCCCATCCTCTCCTCCCGTCACCAACAACATCCTTGCACTCCTCAGCCCCATGGTCCAAGCTTCACTCATTCCAAAAAAAACTCATTCAAACATGCCCGTCCTCCACATTCGAACCCTCTGTTGA
>JAVXUM010000037.1:15960469-15973552 GCA_035590655.1 Pouteria glomerata
AACCAAAGTAGGATTGGGTACCTTAGGGACCAAAGCAATAATAGTAGCATTAACCTCCCGAAGTAGCATACCTGACTAGAAAAATTCCTGAATAACACCCACAATATCCTCTCTAACAATGTGCCAAACCTTATGGAAGAAAAATCTATTAAATCCATCAGGACCTAGAGTATTAGCTGGTGTAGAAATCTTTTTGAAGATCTTTGCATTCCATTCAATCCAAATGTGATATATCATAGCTGACCATGCAAGCTTATTAATGGTGTTTCCAAAGGACTTCCTGCTAAACTTCCCAATGGACTAGATGACTTTGGCTTCCTAGCACAAGTTTGGTCTTTCTAAATTACATAGTCTGTTAACAGCCATCCATACCTCATGCGAGTATTTACACTTAAAAAATAAGTGATCCATGAGCTCAGCTTCTCCTCGGCATAGTTCACATATATCTTCGTTGATAACTCCCCATTGCTTCAACAAGTCTTTAGTGCTTAGTTTATTCTTGATTGTTATCCAAACTATAAAGCTATACCTGTGTACATTCATCGAGAACCAAAATAATTTGCGCCACGCTACTGCTTGATAATGCTGTCAGATAGCATCCCAAGTTGAGATTGAGCTATATGTTCCATTTCTTGAAGTTGTCCAGACAAATTGATCTGGCTTAGTGCATTCAAGTTGAAAGTTCAGCTGCCTAACGATTTCTTGTAATTCCCATTTGGTTGGGTATGACCAAGCCCATGTATTGTCCTTTATGACTGCCGAGACCTTCAAGTTTAGTGGTAGAGCTGCATCATATGCCACTTGCTGCCCGTAAGCTAGAATTAGAGGGCTTTTTGGGTGCCAATTTCCAAACCATAAGGAAGCGACATCTTCATTTCCAATTTGGTATTTTGAGATTTTTGTTGCAAGGGGCCTTAATTTCAAAAGCTTCCTCCACGTCCATGAATTATCAGATAGGGTTGAAATTTGCTAAAAACTTTACCCTCTAAGAAGATATTTATGACATCAATATGTCCATAAAGAAGACTTACCTGAACAAAAAGTCCAGATGTGTCTTAACATGGTAGTTTGGTTCCAATCAATGAGGCTTCTTATGCCTAGTCCTCATTTCTTCAATGGTTTGCAGACTTCCTCTCGTGACATTTTGCTTCCGTATTTTTTAAGCTCTACTCCAGTCTAGAGAAACCTTCTAAACACTTGTTCTATATCACGATAAACCCTTTCTGGAAAAATGAAATGCAAACTCTAATAAATCTGAACACTAAATAGAACTGATTTAATAAGCACCAGTCTTCCTGCATATGAAAGTGCTCGGGATGCCCAACTTTTGACATGAGTTAACACCTTATCAAGAAGATGTAAACAGTCAATGTATTCAAGATTTGTTATGATCAATGGGACCCCTAGATATTTCACTGGCAATGAGCTCAATTTAAAACCAAGAAATGAACATAGTTGTTGCTTTGATGATTCATCCAATCTAGCTATATATACCTTATTTTTGGAGCCATTTGGAATGAGACCCGAGAATTTATGGAACTCTTGCAAGACTTTCCTTATGGTTTTAAAAGATTCCTCATCGGGCTTGCATAAGATGAAGAGATAATCTGCAAAGACGAGGTAGCTTATGTCAAACTGGGCACATCTTGGATGAAAAGAGAAGCTACCTTCCTTTATGCATTTCTGAAAGAGCTTTGAGAAGAATTCCATGACCATAATAAATAAATAAGGAGAGATCGGGTCGCCCTGTTGTAGTCCCCTTACACCTGGGAAATATCCAACTAAGGAGCTATTTAAGCTGATTGAAAACCGTGGAGTAGTTATGCAAGCTTTGACTCATTCCCTGAACTTCAGAGGTAGTTTAAGAACCTCAAGTATTTTGATCACCAAGCTCCAAGACACTGAGTCAAACGCCCTCATTAGATCAATTTTAAGGGCACACCGAGGAGATAGATTGGGACGATGATAATTTCTTACCAACTCTTGTATTAGTAGAATCTGCTCAGAGATAGTTCTTCCTTTCATAAAAGTTGTCTACATAGGGCCTATAACATAGTGCGATATCTTTTTCAATCTATTTACTATGATCTTTGAGATACATTTATAAATAGTTGTGCAACATGATTTCTGCTTGAACTCATTCATCGAACTAGGATTGGGGACCTTGGGAATAAGGGCTATTACAGTAGCATTGATCTCCTTTAACAGCTTGGCCGAATAAAAAAAGTCCTTTATTGCATTTGCAAAGTCATCTCCTACTATTCCTTAAACAACTTTGAAAAAATAAGCTGTGTAACCATCAGGGCCTGGGGCCTTATTGTCTGGTAAGGCAAACAAAGTTGCTTTGATTTCTTCTTCTGTGGCTGGTTCTCGGAGGGAGTCAAGGTCATACTGTGGAATAGAAGCTTGCATTATCGCAGCTATTTGCTCCTCGTCATAATCATTTGATTGACAAATGCCTAAGAGTGCTTTGTAATGATCAACTACAACCCTTTTGACATCATTATAATCCTCAATCCTCCTTCCATCATGGTCATAGATCGATATAATTTTATTCCTCAAGTAGTGGTTTTTGACTTTCTTGTGAAAATAAGCAGTAATTTGGTCCCCAAGTCGAATCAGGTTGTCCCTTGCTTTTTTGTTCATAAAAAGATTCTTTACCAATTGCAAGCTAGGTGTAAGCCTTTACTGCTTCCTTCTGTTTTTACATTAGTTGAGTATTTATGAAACTCCTCTAATGTTTGCTTGATGGATAAAAATGAACTACGGTTTGGCTTACATAAGATAAATAAATCATCAGCAAATGTGATGTGACCTATATTAAGCTCGACACATCTTGGATGATATGAGAAAACACCCTCAAGAGTGTGTTTCTACATGAGTCTAGAGAAGAACTCCATTACCAGTATGAACAAATAAGGCGACATGGGATCACCCTGCCTTAAACCTCTTGCACTAGGAAAATAACCTTCAAATGAGCTATTAAGACTGATTGTGAACCGAGGAGTAGTAATATAGCATCCAATCCACTTCCTAAACTGTGGAGGCAGATTTAAATCCTCCAAAATTCTTAGTACTAGCCTCCATGAAACTGAATCGAAAGCTTTCCTCAAGTCTATTTTGAGAGCATATCTAGCAGTACTTTTAACTTGGTGATAATTTCTCACGAGTTCTTGCTTCAATAGAATCTAGTCTAATATCGATCTGCCCTTCATAAACGTAACTTGAGTTGGGCCAATTACGTAGCTCAATACATTTTTTAATTTGTTAGCAATGATCTCTGATATGTACTTATAGACGGTTGTACAACAAGAAATGAGCCGAATTCATTCATAGTATTTGGGTTTGGTACCTTTGGAAAGAGAATAATAATAGTGGCATTTACTTCTTTTAGCAACCTAGCTGAGGAGAAGAAGTCTTTGATAGCTCTTGTAAAGTCCTCACCAACAATCCTCTAAGAGACCTTAAAGAAAAAAGTAGGATATCCATCTGGGCCGGGTGCTTTGTTGTTTGGCAGAGAAAACAGTGTGTTTTTGATTTCCTCATCAGATACCTGTGCATGGAGAGCTTTTAATTCATCTTGAGTGATTGTGGATGCCATGATGCTTGTAGCTTGATCTGTGAAAGATTCATCAGAGTGCTTGGTACCCAGCAGTTCTTTATAGTAGTCAACTACGATCCTTTTAACTTCTTAATAATCCTCAATTTTGTTCCCTTGTTGGTCATGTATGGATATGATCTTATTTCTAGAACAGTGTACTTTCACCTTTTTGTGGAAGTAAGCTGTATTATGATCTCCAAGTTTAATTGTGTTACTCGAGATTTTTGTTTATCGCAAGCTTCTTCAGCCATAACTAAGTGAGAATAATTGGTTATTGCCCCTTCTTCCTCTTTCTTAAGTTCATCAGTTGGAGAGGTGTTTTGTAGCATAGCTTGAATGGATTCCAAATGCATTTTGGCTTAGTGAACTCTTTCGGAGATATCACCATACTTTTCTTTATTGAAAATCTTCAATTTTCTCTTGAGATTTTTCAGCTTGGTGCATAGCTTGTACATGGGGTTGCCTTCCATAGGTTCGGCCCAAATTCTAGCCATAATGTCATAAAACACATTATGTTTAGCCTAAAAGTTGAAAAATTTAAAAGGCTTCTTACCATGCGATTGTTCTTAGGCTTGGAGAAAGATATTGCAGCTGAGGGATCTCCTATTACCTCACTTGTTTTATAAGGTAAGGAATGGTCGTAGTATTTCCTTATGGTTTGACCCGTGGTTACCTGATGAACCTATATGCAATTCATTGGAAGTTCAAGTCATTTATGATTCTAGGTTATCTAAGGATGTAAAAGTGGCAGATATTATACGTAATGGTGACTGGGCTTGGTTGGGGGAGAATTCCTTCCATCTTAAAGAGCTACGACAGATTACTCAAGGCTTGTCTAGACCGAATATCTCTATTCTAGATAGAGTTATATGGCTGTGTAATCAAACTAAGGGTTTCTCTGCTTGAGCAGCTTGGGAGTTGATTCATGAGTAGCATGGGAGGTAAGTTGGTATTCCATTGTTTGGTTTAAATATCATATCCCTTGGCACTCTTTTATTTTATGGCTTGCTATTCATCAGAGGCTGTCCACTCAGGCTAAACTTATTGCTTTGGGAGCTCTACTAGCCACCCAATGTGTTTTTGTGGGGATGGTGTGGAGGATCATTCACATTTATTTTTTTCATTATCTATATATGAGTTGTTTGTGGAGTTGGGTATTAAGGAAACTTGGATTGCAGTGCTTTGATTCTAAGTGGCAGGATATTATTCGATGGGTTACCACTACCATCTCAGGTTCTTCCTTGCTTCATGCGTTGGGTAAGTTGGCCGTTGCTGCATTGGTTTACTTCATCTAGAGGGAGAGAAATTCGTGTATCTTTGATCATGCTTCATTTGATGCCAAAGTACTGATGGGTAAAATAGAGGAAGTGGTTCGGCTTCGGGTACTTACATGTAAACCCTTCCTAAGGATGGATGCAAATAGGCACTTGGTGTAGACTTGGTCTCTTCCACTAGCAGTTTTAAAGAGTAATACCTGATGGCTTGTCTTGTTTGATAGTTAGGAATTTTTATTCCATGTATTGGCTTGTTGCCTTCTCTTTGGGGTATGCCCCATTGCATTGTACAGAATGATTATCATCTAATGAAATTTAAATTATACCTTTCAAAAAAAAAAAAAAAAAATCAGCAAATTTTGGTTATTTGGCATTTGCCAAAAATCTAATGACAAGCTCTTTTGAGAGCTACTTCCAGCAATTGATGCTTTAGGGGTTGCCTGTGGAACCACTGTAAGGCAGTATCCCCTAGATTGGATGGATAAATTGGGCACATTAGCTCGTCATTCCAAGTCAAGAGTCTCATTGTTTGCATGTAATGATGGTAATGTGTAAAGGGATGTTGAAAACTTCCTTGAGAACTCTGATTCATAGATATCATCTATGAATAGAGATGTAGAGATCATTCCTAGTGCCTTTTTTGCCATCATTCCAGTGGTTTGGTTAGATTCTTCCCACTCAGTGTACTATGGTTTCTCTACCATCTTTGCTTTGCTCGTTTTTTTTGTTTTTCTACAAACTGGATTGCCACTAGACAAACTATCACTTCATCATAGTGCCTCTTATGATCTGCATGCTTTTATTTGGGGGCCTCATATTTCTGTTGACACCTGGATGGCCATTTTTTCTATCGTGGTTGTGTTGACTCCCAGTGTTGAACTTGTGAATGCTGAACCAATCGTGCTTTCATAAGCTCTCCACTAGTTATTGTTCCTAAGCCACCTCCTACTTCTTTTCTAGTCTCAGGTTGCTTTTCACCATGCAAGTCACCCTCACATTGATCATCCACCTTCTGTGGATCTCCACATTTGGGTTTCATAACCTTCTACTCGATCTGAACCACTTTCTAGCCCATCATGATTATGAGGATTGTGGGCAGTAGCTCTTCTCTTCTCGTCCCATAATCTTTAGATTATCGTGTTTTGCTCTGCTTGTCTAGCCTGGATTTTAGCTTTCGAGGTCCTTCTTACTTTTCATAGCCTTAGGATTACTAATCTGCAACTGCTTTCTCATCTTCTTTGACAGAGTGCTGATGGTTAGCAAAAGCTCCTTTGGTCTTTATTGGTTTGTGTCTTCCTCCACACTAGTAACTCTTGGGGGGGGGGGGGGATTTGTCACCGTTAGTTGCTATCGTTGTCAAACATTCAAGAAGAAATGTGGAATTGTGGGGAACCAAAAATGAGTCTCACGGTAAGCGTCAATGTGCGGGGATAAAAAAATACCCTCACGCGTTGCCACCATGCTAATGAAACTCACTTGAGAGGGTTTGAAAAACAAAGAAAGTTAGAGAAAATGGCTGAAAAGAAACTAAGGGTTCTTAGTTGGTAAGATCAAATAGGTTTTGAGAGAATAACTATTAAAATGTAAGAGTTCAATTAATAATAGTGAGCGTATTTGATTTATTATACCGAGTGTTTATTTATAGTAAACTCATTTTCTGTTTTTTAAAATAGATTTTGAAAGTATGAGTGATCAAATTCATTTTGAACTGTTTTTCTTATTTTTAAAATCACAAAGCGGATAATGGGTTCAAAATAGGTATATTAAATGGCACATAAGTGTCTAATAGTTTTAATATATTGTTAGCAAAACCCCGATAAAATAGGTTAATCAAACAATTCGATAGATGATCATGTGTGAAAAAAATTGCTAACGCTGGAACATTAAAACAAATTAAAATTTAAGAACCTAATTCATAGAAATAAAAATTCAAGTTCTAAAAGTCGAATTTGATATTAAAAAAAAAAATCCAAAGATGCAAACCATAATTTGCTGGGAAAAATTTACTAGAAACTCTCATTTGTCATTAATATAACAGTTTAGAATTTTTAATAATTAATTTTTTATTAACCAAACACATCATGGGCGTTATAATTTTCGTGCTTAAAAAATGCTTAAAATTTTAATTTTAATAATTTGTTTTCACATAAGTGGTTTAAAGGGGTCATGAATTAATGAAATTTAAAGTAACATTATAGTATTTGTCACCTAAACGCTGGTTATATTTTGCAATTGATGTTGTTGTGAGGGAGATAAATTTTCACTCTACTGTAGTTTCTTTTTTCTTCCACAGGCTCTGGCCGAAGTCATAATTCCAAATACAACTACAAAACGGTGAAAGAGTTCAGGCCCCTTTTGGAGGGAAAAAAAAAAAAAAAAAAACAAAAAATAAATAAAAATTAACTTTTAGCGTCTTTGGTGCTTAGTAAAGCGCGCACGCACACACAAAAACCAACCAAAAATTTTTAATTTTGCTAAATTAACAAATAATAGGAACACCAACTTTCGCTGTTAGAAAGGAATATAATTGTTATTTTTTACTTTTAATCCAATTTAAAAGTTATTAAAATTTTTACTAAATATCTAAATATCATTACAAATTTATAAAATTTTTTTTGTTTGCTTTATTAAATACGTGAAAGTTGGTAAAAGTCATTAAAATTTTTATTTATTTTATCAAACATACAAAAAAATTTCATCTATCAACTTTTATCAAAAAATTATCAAAAATTATTAAAAATTTGACTTTCAAACAGCCTCGATAAAGACGAATCCTGTTTGTTAGTCTGCATATTATAATCACGTGTCCATTATTAAGCATACAGATACATGTTGATAGCTGATTTGGTAGTACGTATCAGAAATTCAGAAATCAAAGCTATAGCTTAAATTCATAATGCTATTTTTCTCAATGTCACGCAAATATATCTGAAGTTATTACCACAAAAACAATCAAAACAATAAATAAAACTTGAATGAAACACTAGTATAAATATACTGTCTTCTGCTTCGCATAGAGGTTAGGGATGGAAATTAATGGAAAACAAATTCCCTGACCAACTTCAAGCCCTGAAGTCAAAAACATACGCACCAAAACTTTTCAATCTGCTGTGCACCAAAACAAACTATAAATAAACCAACCTCCCCCTTCTAATATATATATATATGAAAGCAAAGCCGAAAATCTGGTAAGAAGTCATAACTAATATCGTTTTCCAAGAACTATGCCAATTATCACGGACACGAGGGCCACACCTAAAATGACCTTCAAGGTTGTGAGAGGAGAAACCTCAGCGGTTTGTGTATGGACCTCGGAGGATGGTGCTTGTGCAGATGCAGGCTCTATCTTTTTCTTACTCTTCCGCTTTGATGGAGTAGAGATTGTTGCTCCAGTGTCTCTAGATTTCACCTCCCCTCCTTCCTTCAATTCAGTAGGATTACCTCTATCATCCTGCAACAAAAGCTGATCAGATTTTTTGTGGGTCCTAAGCTCAAACTTACAGATGATTTTTTTTTTATTAGTGAATTTTAGAAATAAATATCACTATATATATAGGTGTAATTCAACTTAATGATTGTCAGACTACTATTATTTTTATAAGACACTCTTGCTTGTATCCAAACAATGTTTCTTTCATACTAGTGTCAGTTATAATTTCCAACTCTAGTGAAGATGGGTAACACAATATGGATTATGACAAAAACTATGTGGTGGGGATTTTGGCATTTTACTTATGAACAAGGTGCAAAATTGATCATCATTATTGCATGCATGAGTAGGTCTATAGAAAGATTTTATTATATAGCTCAATCAATTTCATAAGTTCTAACAATTCTAGTGTGTTGATGACTTTCACAATCAATTCAACTTGGAAAATGGGATTTAGGATTTTGACTAATGATAATCTGGCAAAATTAATGGCAATGTCATCATATATATTGTATACATGAGTACCATCTGTGGAAAAACTTTAGCAGGCGGAACAATTGTAAAAGTTCTTAACAATTCTACCGTGTTGATGCCTCCTAATAAAGAACAAAGCGAGCAATTTGAATGCATAAGGTGTTCCAATGAAATTTTGGAGAACAGATGAGGGAAAGAAAGTGCATGAGAGGAAAAAGAAATACAAATTAATATGATGTGAGAAACAGACGGACGAGAGATAAGAGAGAGTTGTAAACTTTTCTAATACTAAAGGGTAATTCACAGTTCACCATGCCAATTAGAGAGTGAGAGCTAACAGAACCATATAATAACCATCCATACGGAAATAAGAACTCAGTCTGACGTAAAAATCTGCAGGCCACCCATGAGTACATGGCCAAACCTGGATTCGAAGCTGATATATAGAGTCGCTCATTCTTTTGCTAATTCAAAGGTATATGATGCTTGCATTTTAATTTTGAATGTTACCATTATCAACCTAGACTTGTGCTGATTGTCAGAATACGAATCCAGCATACATGCTGCATATAAATATGGTATATATAAATACAGGTTAAATGAAATGTGTATATACGTGTGTTGCGATTGCTTGTGTGCATGTGCATGCAGACAGTAAACCATGCTCACAAATGGTGAGAAACAGACCTTTTCTTTGGACTTGGTATCAGCTAGCTGCAGTTTCTGTTCAAGCTCTTTCACTTGCTTTTCGAGAAGTATGATCACTTTGTTCTTAGATTCAAGCTCTTCAAAGGAACGCTTTATGGAAGCTTCTCGTTCCAAGTCTTTTTGAGAATCTGCTTCTCTCTGTAATATTGGAAATCCAAGTCAAGTTCTTCAACAACTTAACACATCCAGTTCTTTGACAAAAAAATACAAATAAAAAGAAAGAAAGAAACTGCAGTGATTCACAATACACACACCTGAGATTGAAAGTTATGCCCTTCAAGCTTAAGCTGCAATGTCATATCTTCTATCAATTTCTTTGAAGAGTAAAGCTGTTCCAGTGCTTCATCCTTCTCAGCAACAGTCGCAGACAGCTTTGCTTGTATATCATTCAGTTTCGATTCATGCGTGGCCAGTTCCTGAGAGAGCTTTGAATTTGAAACAGCCAACCCTTCTCTTTCTTTCTCAATTTGGCCTAACTTGTTTTGCAACTGCTCAATAATTCCTTCTAAGCCCTTCAATTTCACTAGGGTCTGTTCCAGCTCAAGTTTTTGAGTTTCTGTGACACCAGCTGCTTCATGAGCCTGTTCTTCATACATTGCTATCTGGCCTTGGAGTGCATCGAACTTTGCAAACAGGTCTTTAGCTTCTAAATCTCTCTGACTAAATTTCTGAATGGCTTCTTGCAACTCTCTTTCAACCTCTGAAATCCGGGCCTCAGATGCTACTTGAAGTTCAGATGCTTTTGAATGCTGATCGGATAATTCAGCGATAGTATTCATGTGAGAAGCCAATTGCTGAGCAGCAGCATCCTTCTCGATGTAAGTAGAATCCAGTGATTCTTGGAGCTCATTAACCTTACTTTTGAGCTTTGTATTTGTCTCAACTAACAGTTCATTCTCAGAGAAAAACTGTGCAGCTTTGTCTTCTGCCTCTGAAATCTTTCTTTCGAGTTCTTCATTAGCCGTCTCTGAACTAGTAAGTTTCACTGAAATCTGATCCAATTCTTCCTTCACAGATGCATATCTTTCAGTTGCTTCGGCTGTCTCCTTTTCATAAACATTTACTTGATCTTCCAGAAACTTTAGTTTCTTGTAGAGTGACTGTGCTTCTAAATCTTTGTTGGTGGAGTTTGCAATTGCTTCTTGGAGTTTCGATTCTGTATCCCGGATTAAAGATTCATGTAATGCTTCAATCTGAGAGTTTTTTTCAGTATATTCCTCTAATTCTCTAGCTTGGTGCTCTAATTGCTCCTCAGCAGACTTCAGCATATCCATAACCACACTTTCTCTCATTCCAGCAGCTTTAAGATCATTTTCAATGCTTTCTAGTTTCTGTTGTGTCAGATTCAGTTCATTCCGCAAGACTTCAACGAGAGTTTCAGCTTCAGCAAGCTTCTCACTGGACTTTCTCAATGCCTCTTCTAAGTTTTTCTTCTCGTCTGTTGTCACGTTAAAGCAATCAGTCAATTCTCTTTCCTTTTCATTGGCCACTTGCAGTGCAACCTCAAGGTTTGATCCTTTTGATTGCAATGCTTCAAATTTCATTTGAAGTTCAGATATTTTACCCAAGTATTTCTTGGTTTCACCAACTGCATCCCCACATTTCTTTTCTAACATGCTTATTTGCCCTTCCAGCTCTTGGATTCTATATTTCTCTGCTTCAAGCAACAGTTCCAACTCACTCACATTTTTGCTAGCACTTTCTGCTTTCGAATGAGATATCTGGATTAAATCCTCTAGTTCAAGGCTTCGTTGATGTGTTATATTGGTTCGTCCTTCATGTTCTGTGCATTTCTCTGCCATATTCTTCAATTCCAGCTCAAGCTCAGCATTCGCTGAAGAGGACTGGCTCAGGGCATTCTCCATCTGAGCTATCCTGCCTTCATAATCTTGTATTTTTTCATTCAGCTGCCTCTTTTCGTCCTCAACCTCTCTGAGTGTGCCACAGAGTTCGGTGATTTTTTCAGCAAATTGTCTCAGTTCTCTTTCAGTAATGTTGCTTTTCAGTTCTACTAGATTTAGCTGTTGCTCTAGCTCTATGTTTCTCTGTTCTGCGGCTATAAAACGAGTCTCAAGCTCTCTTAATTGTGACGTAGCTTCTTCAGCTGCTGCATTTGAAGCTTGTATCACACCTTCTAGCTCCAGGTTCTTTTGTTGGGCAGTTGCTGCTGCATATCCAGATTCATGATGGAGCTCTTCCAGAGATTTTAATTTCTGTTCCAGCTCAGCATTATTCGCCAAAGCTTGAGACAGGAGAGAATCTGCTTTACAGAAGTTCTCATCTGACAACTGCAACTTCATCTCAAGATGGTCGCACAACTCTTTCATCTGAGCTGCATTACTAGTTAAATCAGCCACAGAAGCTTCAAGGGCTTCCTTTTCTTTGGTTACTTTGGACAGCTCCTCTTGTATCATTGATACCTGTGTTTCCTGATTTCTCCACCCAACTTCTATTAATTCTTTTGAACGTATTTCCTCCTTCAGCTTCAACTTTATATCTTCCAACTCTGACTCCTTAACTTGAAGATGTTCTTTTGATGACAAGAGTAAGTTCTCAAGCGCAGATAAATCTTCCCTCAACTGTGATTCTGAAGCCTTTCTCAAATCTACTTCTTGGGAAAGTTGATATTCAATAGCTTCCGTCGAAGCAATCCTCTCCTTCATTTCAAGAAGAAGTGATTTTGAAAGCTCCAATTCTTCTTGAACCGTTGAAAGCTCGGCCGTGTTACTCCTGAGTGCCTCTTCAACCTTCTGGTTTTCAGCAATCTTCTCGTATAGGCCCTTGAGTTCTCCCTGTATAGAAGCCATCTGGTCTTCCACTTCTTTTGCGTTCAACTTTGCCAATTCAAGCATCCTTTCAAACTCTAAGGCTCTTTTGGTCTCAGATTCGGCATGTGAACCACTTTGCTTATGCAACTCCTCAAATTTACGTGCATCACCTGCACAAGTGTGCAGCTCTTGTTCTAGCTCCTGCATCTTTTTTTTGGAGCTGTCAAGCTCAAGGGTGAGACTGTCAAATGCTTCCTTCACCTTGACCAGCTCCTCATGCTTTCCATCTCGAGCTTCCAATGCCTCTTGCAAAGCACTAAGCTGTTGATTATACCTCTCCTCCACTTCCATGATCCGCTCCAGTAGTATCTTGTGGTTAAGTTCAAGTTCTTCAAATTTCTTTCCGTCTTCCTCCCGCTGCCTTTTTGTAACAAAGACTTCATCCTTCAGCCGAGCATTCTCGGATTCAGAATCCTTTAATGCTCCAGATACCCTTTCCAATTCAAGCTCAACTTCTTTCAACTTTTCTTGGGTTTCTAGAAATTCTCTGCTTGCTGTGGAATTGCTCGAGCTTCGTTCAATGACAGATGACTTCTCAACCATAGCTGGTGGTGTTTCAGCATTATGTGAACCACGCTTCACATCGAACGATTCCTTCTCTACCTTTATAAATTCTCCCTCCAAGGCCGTTTCTTCGTCATCTTTCTTTCCTTCTTTTTGGACTTGCTTTAAGTCATCATCGGTGATCTGCAGTACATTAAAAGCAACAGAAATTTAACAACCACACAGAAAAATCATGAGAACTTTCTGGTATCACTGGGTACCCGG
>JAVXUM010000037.1:16019008-16029535 GCA_035590655.1 Pouteria glomerata
GACGAAGTCAAGACACCTAAAGGTTGAAAACATCCCAAAATTTAAAATTTTAAGCTCCCATATATATATGTCATAGAGTGTAAAAGCGTACGTATTTAAAATTTTAAGTTTTATGTAAATTAAAATTGAATTTTTAATTTAATGTTATTCTTCAAATAAAATTAAAGTCTAAATATCAATTTTTTTAAATTAAAAATCGTGGTTGACTTTGTCTAATAGTTATTCATATATTGTTTAATAAATGTGTGTAAAATTTTATTTACTACAAATATTATATCATTTTTTAAAATATTATTTTAAAAACTTCTATAAAGAAGTATTCAAAAAAATGGGAAGAGTGAGAGAGTGTCTCTGTAGAGCGAGAGAAAGTTTCTATGTGAAGTGACTGAAAGATAACCAAAGTGAAGTGAAAAAGAAATAATCTTGGATATTAAATAAATCCAACGATCGAAAATATCTCAAGTTCAAATTCTTGAGCTTCCTTATTATATAGATTTATGGATTGGATTTCTCTGAGATCTTCTCTCATGCGACTTCTCATTTCATTTGCCACCATCTATCACTGGTCTCTTATTCAACTTAATGTTAAGAATGTTTTCTTACATGATTATATAGTGGAAGTAGTATATATGGAGCAACCTCTTGGATTTGTTGCTTGGGGGAGTATAGGTTAGTTTGCAAACTTAAGAAATCGTTATATGGCTTGAAATAGTCTCCCTATGCTTGATTTGGGAAATTTAATACTGTAACTGTGGAGTTTGGTCTGACTCGATGTGGTGTTGATCACTTTGACTTTTATCATCACTCTACTAATGGGATTATGTGGCTCTTAATATATGTAGATTACATTATTATCACAAGTAATGACGCACATGGTATCGCTGATTTGAAGTCATACTACTAGAGTAAGTTTAACGCTAAGGATTTAGGACTACTAATGTATTTATTAAGTATTGAGTTTGCTCGATCACATAAACGTATTGCTCTCTTGCAAATGAAATATGTTTTAGACTTATTGTCTGAGGCAAGTATGCTGGGTTTTAAGCCTGTAGACATTCCTATGAATCCCAATACAAAACTTGCTGTAGAAAAGGGTGACTTACTTGAGAATCCTATTTGGTATACTGAAGGTTGGTTTGAAAGTTGAATTCCTTGACAATGACATGACCCGATATTTTATTTACTATGAGTGTGATTGGCCAATTTCCAGAATCACACAGTACTAGCCATTGGAATATAGTTGTCCAAATTTTGTGATGTTTAAAGGAAGCACTCAAAACAGGTTTTTTATATCAAAATAATAGACATACTTCAGTTCAAGCATATATGGATGTAGATTGGGCAGGATCACCATCAGATGGACTTTTTATTACTGATTATTGCATTTTTTTAGAGGTAATCTTGTGCCCTTGAAAAGCAAGAAGTACACAGTAGTAGAAAGGTCGGTCGGGTGTAGAATCAAAGTACAAAGGCATGGCTCATCACGTGAGTTAGATTTGGATTCAACATCTATTGAAAGAATTGGAGTTGATTATTCACAACCTATGGAGTTACTATGTGATAATCAAGTGACAATTCATGTTGCTTCCAATCCATTATTTCACAAAAGAACAAAACACATTGAGGTGGATTGTCACTTCGTCATGTAGAAAATTATACAAAATGTTATCAAGATTGGTCATGTCAAGTCTGAAAATCAGTTTGCTGATTTATTCACCAAAGCCTAGGGAGTTCCCGAGTTAGATACATTTGTGACAAGCTTAAAACGTATATTATATGCGCTCTAGCTTGATGGGGAGTGTTAGATTATATAAAATAGAATAAAAATAGGAATAGATTTCAATTTGATTTTATTCTTTTTCCTTTCTTATATATGATTGTAATCTATTATCGAAATTAATAATAGAGAGCAAGCTGGAAGCGATTACAGACTGTCAATATGCATTGAATCTGGTTGGACATCAATTATTTAATAGGTGCATCTGTTTGAATAATGCATTTCCCCTTCAATTGTCTTTTGGTCTTCCCTAGGATTGTCTTTCTTAGGATGTCTTTTGGTTTGTCTTTGTATTTTCTATTTAAAGGGCCATGTGTATTGATTGTTATTATGGATGAAGTTTATGAAAATAAGAAAAGGTATTGCGGTATTTTATTATTCCCTTCTCCTATAATCTCTGACATAATCTTTTCTAGTTTGTACTTATCTCATTTAAGTATAAATATATGCAGAGACAACAATAAGGGTGTTAAGCAGCTCCATTCAGTTGTTTATTTATTGACAAATATTATGAATTTCCAGTACTAGTGTTACCTGTAAAGGATTCGTTCTTTCTCTTTGTTAAGTAGATAAAAAGGAGTGATAACAAGGCAAACAGAACCTAAAGGAGAAGATCAAGTGAGACATAAAGAAATAACTGGATCTCCTCAAAAGCCCCTGAGCATGAAGTGAAACCATGGATAAATCCAGTAGTTCTGCTATCTTAAAATCATGCCACAAAATTTTCTTCAAAGGTGATTCCAGATAATATAATAATCAAAATAGTGCTAAAGCTGGCTACTATGTCGTTAGATGTGGAGCAAAATATCTGAAAATACTTTCAATTGTATACCAAAGGTTTCGTCTTCCGATTATGAAATGAATTCTCAGTTTGTCTGTTGCCTCACATTCCTGTTTACCTGTCCACACAAATGGAATGGGAAAGGAGGATCGTTTTTTATATCTTCTTTTTTCTTTTAGCCATGTACCATACCTTATGTGAACAAGTTAATAATTCACCCACTGACAAAACTTATAGCACTGGGTTCTCCTCCCCAACAATGAGTGTTCCCTCACAGTAAAATGAGAAGGAAATTTTACTGAATCTTATAGTGGTGTGGAATTATTTATTTATTTATTTTTTTCTTGGCTAACAGTGTCTTCTTTTTTGCATAGACAATTTCATAGTCTTGTGTTATTAATGTTGCTCCCTTTGCTTTGCCATACTGCTTTGTTCTTTCTTAGGTTATTGACATCCATATTACTTTTCAGCTTAAATCATTAGGCTTCTCATATGACTGGGATCGTGAAATTTCTACGACAGAACCAGAATATTACAAATGGACTCAATGGATTTTTCTGCATCTTTTAAAGAGAGGACTGGCATATCAGGTCTGGTACTATTTCTAGTTTAACATATATTATTATTATTATTATTATTATTATTATTTTCCCCATGAGAAACCAAACCTGATATTCTTCTAATATTATCTTCAGGCTGAAGTTCCTGTCAACTGGTGCCCGGCTCTTGGGACTGTCTTGGCAAATGAAGAGGTGGTGGATGGTGTCAGTGAGCGTGGGGGTCATCCAGTTATAAGAAAGGTATGCTGACTTGTGCTCCATTATGTATTAGCAATGTATCCAGCTTTTGATATTTTTCTCTTATTTTTGTTTGTGCGAATGATTTTATAATTTCACAGTATCATTGTTAATTACCAAGCAGCCAATGCGGCAGTGGATGCTCAGGATTACTGCATATGCTGACCGCCTCCTTGAGGATCTAGATGATCTTGACTGGCCTGAAAGCATAAAGGAAATGCAAAGGAACTGGATAGGCAGATCAGAAGGGGCTGAGGTGGAATTCTATGTTCTTGACACTAATGGAGAGGACAGAGACATAAAAATTACTGTTTACACAACCAGGCCTGATACCATCTTTGGAGTAACGTATAGACCTTGCTTTTCATTCTTTTGTTTCATTTCTTTGGCAATGATCAAGCCCATTCTAATTAGTTGCTCTTTCTGTGCAGCTATTTAGTGTTAGCACCCGAGCATTTTCTGCTGTCATCAGTAGTATCCGAGGGCCAAAGCAACTATGTATGTGATTATGTTTCCTTATACAGTTTTGTCCCAGAGGTTTATCAACCAAGGATAATTTTGGAGATGATATATCTTATGCACAGGCAAAGGAATACAAAGAGCTTGCCTCTAGGAAGAGTGACCTTGAGAGGACTGAACTTCAAAGGGAAAAAACTGGAGTCTTCAGTGGTGGTTATGCAAGGAATCCAGCTAATGGTGATGCTATCCCTATTTGGATTGCAGATTATGTTTTGGGGAGGTCTGTTTTTATTCTTATTTTGCTCTCGTATTTTTAGCAGTGGTTGATATATGATGTCTAATCATGGTATCCACTTATTCTTTTATGTGTGATATGAAGTGCCTCGGTAGATCACTCAGCCTATTCAAGACTTTTAACTGATGCCATTCTTTCTGGAGGATTAAGAAATGAATTCACTGTAATATCTTAAGCATGCTCTGGTGCAGCTATGGTACAGGAGCAATAATGGCTGTACCTGCGCATGACACACGTGACCATGACTTTGCTATGAAATATGATATTCCCATTCGCTGTGTTGTCACATCGGATGGTGGACGTTCTGGTGATTCTGAAATACCTTACTTAGGTAAAGGTATTAATGTAAATTCATCAAGTCCATGGTCAGGGCTGGACATCAATGGCTTACCTACTAAAATAGTTGCTTCCAAAGTCATTGAGTGGTTGGAGAAAACTGGAAAAGGGAACAAAAAGGTAACTCAATAGTTGTTTATCTAGAGAGGTACGTTATTGGTTTATCTGAACTATTCTTTTCCCATTTTTGTGGGCTGCGTGAAAGCAGAAGAGGGAATTTGGTGATGTTTCAGCTTCTAGCCTTCAGAAGGCAATGAATTGATTCATATGAAACTTGCTTCTTTTTAGGTGAATTACAAATTGAGGGACTGGCTTTTTGCTCGACAACGCTACTGGGGGGAGCCCATCCCTGTTGTTTTCTTGAAAGATTCGGGTGACGGTGTTCCACTTCCTGAAAGTGAGCTGCCTCTTACCCTTCCTGAGTTGGATGACTTCACTCCCACTGGGACTGGGGAACCACCTCTTTCCAAAGCAGTTTCTTGGGTGCGTTTTGTTTCCATCCTCTTTACTTTTATCATTTGAGTTTTTTTTTTTTTTTTGGTAATAAAAAAATCTTTTGTCATTCAAGTTTAACAGATTAGTTGACAAGTTGCATTATATTATTTACCCATGTTTATTCAGTGGATGTGAAGATGTAACAGTTGCCTGAATCTTCTAAAAGCAGTTTTTGGGGCTTGTTCTCTGTTCTTTCTTCTATTTTATGGCTTGTCATTTATGCTAAAGAGATGGATTGATGAATCTTGCATTATTTCACTTGTCTGTCTTTGTTTGGATATGTAAAAATGATGTCTTTGAACTCTTAGTTCACTATCATCCCCTTCATGTTACGTCCTTTTTTTTTTTTTTTTTTTTTTTTTTCAGCAATTCCTATCCAAATTACCAAAATCTCAAAGTAAACATGCTTGCATGCGTGGATTTTATCCATTTTCTATTATCAAAAAATATCACTCTTTGTGACAAATTTGTAATCTTGAATCATTAATCTCTTTCTAATTGGGAGAACATGAACAAATTGTGCAAAATTTTGGAATCTAGTAGGCTGTAGCAAGTTTCTAAGAATCCATTTTTTCTGCTCCTTCTATGTGATGTCTTTAAGTCATGTAGACCATGATCAAATGAACAAAATATGGTTTTTTTTTTTAATTTTTTCCTTGGAAATATTTCCATTTCCTAAAGACTGAAACAATACACTAGTGAAATAGTAGTTATATTTCCATCTAATTATAAAAAAAAAAAATACCAAAATACAACATAATGTACCATAATAATTAGTTCTAATTTGTACCAGAGCAAGATTGAGCCTGAATTGCCTATCATGAATATTGGGAATACGCAAATTCATATTTGATAAGTTATAATTTGTAATAACTGCTCATGTGGCCATGCTTGTCTTTCCAACAAATTATTGTGGCTCCTAGGTTGCATGACTTGTATTGACACCTATTAAAGCATCCATCTTACAACTAATTGGCAAATAGTGGACAGGCATTATTTTATCAATATAGGATAAATTCTCTTATATGCGACCTTCCTCTCATGTACAGAGATAGACTTGTGCACCAAGTATAAAAATTGCACAAGCAAGAGATTGAAAAGCGAAACAGAGGTGTCCTCCTCCCAAATCTTGCTCTGGTACATGTTAAATCATTCAACTCAAAACTAATTGGTAAAAAGTGGAGATGCTCACTAGGATCTTACACTAGTTTGGGACTCACTATTTTATTGCGGGGTAAATCCCAATAACACCATCAACTCAAAATAAGCCAACACACTGACACCTCTTCTTATTTCTTCTTTAGCATCAATGGTGTCTTCTCTTCTTATTTTATTTCCTTAATTGTTCTAACTAGTGTTCTCATATTCTTTGTTTTTGAATTGTTAGTAATTTTCTGATTGGTTTTTATTTTAGTATTCATACTTGTGGACTTGGATGACTTTTCAGGTGGAGACCACTGATCCTTTGTCTAAAAAGCCTGCAAGACGTGAAACAAACACCATGCCACAGTGGGCTGGTTCGTGTTGGTAATATGTTGTTTATTTTTTCGGAATTATTGTTATTTTTATATTATGCTTCCAATGGAGCAATTATTTGGAAACTTCTTTGCTTATCATCAGTTGTATGCTAGTTAATGATCTGAATTATAGTGTTTAAGCAGCACTAGCACACATGCACCCAATTGCACATTGCTTTCACACCTGAAAATTTGATTTATCCACACTAACCCCTACTCTAAAGTACGAACAATGTATTTAAACTCACAAGTTGGTATATGTCATGTTTAAGCAAATGTCTCAAAAAATAAATGCATACAGCAGAAGTAATCAACCTGTAAACTTCAAAGTTTGAACAATATTTATGTTTGAGTTGGCCAAAATAACTTCTTTCTGGAATGATGCATGTCATTTTTGTATCATTAAAAAAAAAAAAAAGAAAAAAAAGAAACTTAAATTCATAAATTTTGATAATCATTTTTTATGTTGCTGTCATTTTGAAAACAGAGGCAGCAACATCAGTATTCTAGCATTTCCTAGTCTCTGTCATGAGTGAGGATCAAATCTTAAAACTCAACTCCTCAACTTGAAAAGCCTTTTTTCCATATTTGCCCCAACTCATTGATTGAATTATACAATATTTTGTTTTCCTTAAGTAAATGCTTTATTATTATTAGAGGGCATCAATGGGATGTCACAGTTGCCACCCAATTAAAAAAATGAAATCTCAAAACTAAAGGGCCATGCTCTCCACAAATGACAAAAAGGGGATGATAACATTGGAACCGTTGGCGGCAATACAAATGATTTTCTAATTATAATTGGTTTGCACCAAGCAACTATTTTAAGCCCCTTATATTTTCACTTAGTTTGTGGATAAGCTTATCAAGTATATTCAAACAACATCCCTTGGTGTATGTTGTTTGCAGATGGTATTATAATTGTCAACAATACAAGAGTTGAATGGAATTGCTTCACCCATGGTTGTCGCATTATCGATTTATATACATCAAACTATAAATATTAGGGAAGAGAATCATATCAATCATATCTCCTATTATAGTAAATAGAATAAATCTATAGCACATTTCTATATTTATAGTATTCATATCTTCCGACACTCCTCCTCAAGTCGGAGCGTTATCATGCATTCCAAACTTGTTATAAATGTGTGTAACTGGGGAACCCCCAAGAGCTTTGGTGAATAAATCAGCATGTTGATCTTCTAACTTAATATGACTAGTTTTGATAATATTTTCTAAAGCATCTTCTCTTTGATAAAGTAGCAAGCTACCTCAATGTGCTTGGTTCTCTTATAATACACTGGATTAGAAGTAATGTGAACTGTAGCCTGATTATTATATAGTAGCTCCATTGGTTCCAATGATGAACTCCCAATTTTTCATCATATGCTGTATCTAGATTAACTTGCATGAGGTGTGAGCCATAGTCATATATTCTGATTATGCACTCGATTTTGCTTCTTGGTTTATCATGGCACTAAGTTACCTCCAAGAAAGATGCAATAGCTAGTAGTAAGGCATTTATCTAATAGTAATCCAGCCCAATCTACATCTATGTGGTAGTAATAAAATTTTGCAATATTTTTCATTTCTCGCTATATATTCTTGGGATTTTCATGAAAAGTAAAAAAACCAATTATATTGTGAGAAGTACTTAGTTAACTAAAGAAAAAAAAAAAATCCTCAAAGTTGGTATAGTTGTGGCACTGGAATCGAGGAGTGACTTTGAAGCCTTTAATTCAACCCCCTTTTCAACTTTAACATGTTCGACTTCAACTTTAATTCTTCAAGGAGTCTTTTTAGCCACATTTCCTCACATATTCCATGTGCCATAGTTGTAAACTTTGCTTTTACACTGCTTCTAGCCACACCGGACTATTTTTACATCTCCGTATCGCGAGATTTTCCCACACGTAAGCACAATAGCTAGAAGTAGATCTTCTGTCAGTCAAAGATCATGCCCAATCAACATCCGAGTAGACTTCTATTCCTCCGGTTATCTCCCTTTTTGAAAAATAGTCTTTTTCCAGGATCCTTTTTTAGGTATCTTAGCATTCTGTAAACAACTTCGAGATGCTTAATGGTTCAATCATTTATGAACTTACAACACCTACAGAGAAGCTAATATCTGGTCTTTTGTGTGACAAATTAATTTTCGCACCAATCGTTGATATCTTCCTTATCAGTGGGTGTGGTTGCTTTCTTCACATCAAGCTTGTTGGAAGAGTCCTTAAGAATGTCAATTGGTTTGCAGTCAAGCATGCTTGTTTTTTTAAGGAGATCAAGTATGTATTTCCTTTGGGATATAGAGATGCCAGTTTTGGATCTAGCTATTTCCATTCCAAGGAAGTACTTTAGAGCACCTAAGTCGGGGTTTTTTACGCGATTATATTTCATAATACGAAATATTACGTAATTAGGCTCGCGGGGCAGAAATTACAAAAATGAGGCCGGTGCCGGGTTTTGAACATACGAGACAACAGATGACGTATTTCCAATGTACGTGACATGGGTGTCGTATGTTCAATATACGGCACCCTGTTTACTACCCATCCCGGTTCTCTCTGTTTAATCTCCATTCCGGTACATCCATTCCTGTACATATATCCTCCAACAGGCCACCAAAAGACAACATACAACGAAGAACAATAGTTGAGCCATGAATATAACAAAAGACAACTACAAAAGCCATAATAGTAAATATATTACAATACACAAATCATATCATATAAGTGTCAACTATAGAAGGAAGAAATAATTTACATGTTCCAATTATTTCTATATCGAATTCGAAACACGCTAAAAAATGAAAGAAACAATTGTTCAAGTTGTTCCTATTGCAGTTCAAAGCAGACATTTTGATGACTCCAGTTTATAAAAATGAATGCAGCCCACTCTTCGAAGCAGACATTTTGAATCTTATTAGCCACCACCAACGGCGTCACCTGCTCTATCATTAAAATAATAAGAGAAGGAAAATTGAAATAGAATTAGTCGCAGATAAAGGAAAAGGAAAAATAACTACAAGAACTAATACATCACGTTACAACACAATAGAAATAACAACAAATAAAAAAAGTAATTGATATTGAACCTATCGATAACGATAAATATAATGAATCAGAGTTATCGCTTACCCACCTTTCTTCGAAGACAGGTGTGCTGTTCAATATAATAAAAACCCTAGCTCCAACTCAAGTGTGGTGTTCAATTAAAAATTAAAACTTTATTTATGATGGAACCAAAACTCAAAGCAAATAAATAAGTCAGATACTACTTAACTAATTTCGAAATTAGTGAACCATAACTTAATTTTAAACATATGAAAAATGGTTCTATTTAAGTGTTCAAAATAAATATGATACAAAAATATAATACGATAATGATAGACAAAATAAATATATATAATCACTTAGTGCCACATCGGGGTCTTCTTCTTGCACGACGTGGTCGGGCTAGGTGCAGAGGCACATCATCAGGTATAGGTGCTGAAGTCGTCGGTGGCTCCTCCACATGTGGATCCTTGGCAGGTGCGTTGTAAATATGTGCTGCTATCGATGCATCCTCCACATGTGCCTCTCCTGCTGTGGCCCCTCCTCGTCGGACAAAACCATAGGAAATGTGCGACGTTGATGATGTGTTTGTCGATCGTACAATAGCAAACATTGTCTCTACTGAGTCATCGTCCACTAATTGTAAGGGTCTGTAAGGTATTTGGCCTGTACTACCAACAATTGGATATCTGCACACTACTTTCAAAACCACTTGGGCCGAGTCCATAAGGGCAGTTTCGTATAATTTTGCAATAAGCCTGGTGTAAGTACATTGACTATTAATCCTGAGACAACGCTTGAATGGTATGTTATAACCGACGTCGTCATCTGCATTTATGACGTTTCTACCCCAAAAACAAAACAGTGAAATTTGTTCTTGAGACATTACGAGCAATCAACGAGCGACAGATTATAGCCCTGAAGAAAATAAATATTAAGGTCCGTACATTATTAATTTGTCCTCAATTAACCTAATCTCAGTTATGTAACTTATCTTATTTTTACCTAACCTTA
>JAVXUM010000037.1:16040960-16053974 GCA_035590655.1 Pouteria glomerata
AATCCAGTCTCAAGCATGCGGCCGAAGGTGCCATAAAAAAATTGAAAATTAGGCGGCCCGAATAAATGATATCATGGTGCTGTCTGTAGTTGTTTTCTGATACTGATTTTGCAGCAACACTTCTTTTATGTTGCACACCAAAACTTTAAATTCTTATGATTAAAACCTTGTTGCAGGTTCTTTATGACATTGGTGTTGTATCGACAAAAGAACCATTTAAATGTGTCATAAACCAGGGGATTATACTAGGAGAAGTAAGTAAAGCTACTTGGTCACAAAATAATGTTCTCCTAGTGCTAGTGCTTAATAATTTTAAGTGGCAGGTTCAATATATAGCATGCAGAGATTCAGATGGGAATTTCATATCTGCAGACTCTGTTGATGCTTTCAGAGAACAAAATCAAGAAATAATACCTGAGGAAAAAGTGGGTCTTTCTACATGCATTATATTAGCTCTCCCATCTTGATGCATGCCACTAGTTTTAGTAGAGATAAACTATTGTTTTTGGTATTTACCATTCTTTTTTTTTTTTTTTTTTGTTTTTTGGTTTTGTGTTTTAACTTTATGTAGGTAATGAAATCGGGTGATTCTTTTGTACTAAAAGACAATCCCAATATTCGCTTGATTGCTCGAGCCCATAAAATGAGTAAAAGTAGGGGAAATGTCGTGAATCCTGATGATGTTGTTTTTGAGTATGGTGCAGACTCTCTTCGCTTATATGAGATGTTCATGGGCCCACTTAGGTAGTTGGCTGTTAAAGTAATTTCCTTTGATATTGTTTTTTCTTTTGGGAACTAGAAAACACACCTTGAAACTTTTTAAACTCAAAGTCAATTTTTTACTTTTGTTTTCTTTCCTGACATTGTTGCTTGTTATACGGTTTTAGAGACTCAAAATCCTGGAGTACTGATGGTATTGAAGGTGTTCATCGATTTTTGGGGAGAGTTTGGAGGTTGATAGTTGGTCCACCTTTACCTGATGGTACATTCAGAGATGGAGCGGTGGCAAGTGATGATAAACCTTCTTGGGAACAACTTCGTTGTCTCCATAAATGTATTGATAAGGTAAATCTCTCTCTCTCTCTCTCTCTCTCTCTCTCTCTCTCTCTCTCTCTCTCTCTCTCTTTGTAAAAAGATAATATGACCTTGGTTTCACATTTTTTGGGTCTTTTGCTCTTTTTGAGGTGATATGCGTTGAAATTAGAATGCAATAGTGCATATATGTTTCTTGAAGGTTGGGGCAATGTTAGTAAACCATATTTATTCATCCTAATTGTCACACATCACTTAATACTCATCTGGATCTAACGTATATATGGCTTTAAAATTTGAAGTCACCTAAAGAATATATATGAAGATGTGGGAACGATTTTTTTTTGTTTCTTCCGAAGCCTGTAAGTAATTAATTGAGATAAAGTTGAAGTTTTTATAAAAACCAGCTTCTCATGCAGTTTGTGAAGAAATAAAAAATGAATGGAATTGTTTGACACCCTTGGGGTTGTCTCAGCATGTATTTATTCAAACTAGGAAACTAGTATATTCTCCATAATCAAATCAAACCCCGTAGAAGTCAAATCCTACCATATCTACAATATGCTAACCTCTCAAGTTGTAATGTATATATTATACGTTTCAAATTCTGTACAAATATAAATGTGTGATCCCCCTCCCCCTCCCCAAAGAAAAAAAAAAGGGGCTTTAGTAAACAAATCAGTAAGTTGGTTTTTAGACTTGGCCCGACTAGTCTTAATGGTGTCTAGTAGAATCTTCTCTCTGACAAAGTGACAATCCATCTCAATGTGCTTAGTCCTCTAATGGAAAACTGGATTACAGGAAATATAGGGAGTAAACTGATTATCACGTAACTTCATAAGTTGGGAGTGTTGAATTCTCGATTCTTTGCATATTTTGTATCCAAATTAACTCACATGATGTGTGAGCCTTGGCTTTCTACTCAGATTTTGCACTTGATCTTACTACCACTGTTTTTTTTTTTTTTTATTTAACTCTTTCATGGCACTAAATTACCTCTAATAAAGATGCAATTATTAGAATAATATTAGCTTATTAGGGTTAAAGGTTAAATAGTCATTAGCACTTTAAATGTTGCCCTAATATATCTAGAGGGTTGTGGCTGTCTCTTTATTATTCTATTTTTTTCTTTAGGGTTTTCTTCAATATAATCAAGTTGCAGACTCTATTTTTGTCTAATAAAAACACTTCTTCTTTTTCTGAATAATTCTATCATGGTATCAGGATTAGGTCTGATAAGTTTTGAAAGAAAAAGGAGAAAAACACAGCATTTGATAGCAGACCTCAATTTTTCGGCGATGGAATAAGTTGCAATCCATGTTGTCTGGTTCATCTCTTCATGGGCTCTCCGATGGTGCCATTTATTTTTTGATTTGAAGGCATTTGATTGACCTATTATGCTCAAGATCTGAAAGTCACAAACCCTAGGTTCTTTGGTTCGATCTGTAACTTGAAGCTTCGCCGTTAGTTTATGCATTTCAATCCTCTTGCATTGCAATCACCTAGGCTCTCTTGCATTGGGTTAATGTTAGATCTCATCATTATATCTTCATAGCACCGATTCGATTCTTTGATATAGTCGTCGGTCAAGCTGCTCCAGCCCCAGGATTGCTTCGTTGACTATCTTCGGCGGTTTTGGAGATCTTCCGCTTGCAATTCGAATTTGGAAATCATTTGTTGTTCTATTAAATTGTCACTGTTGATTGGCTGTTTTGGAGTTGTTTGTCAAATTGTGAGCATCATTTTAGATTTTTCTTTGTTCATTACTTTCTTCATTTCTTCTACAATGGCAAGTGGAAATTCAAATTCTCTGCAGGCAATTAGTGCAAGTTGATAGGTGCCAATTAGACATATTAGGCCTGAGTTATGAAAAATTTCTTGATGGGAAAGAACATGTAGGTTACATCCCTGAGACTACAATAGCTCTAACAGATATGAAAGTAGAACTCACTTACCAAAAAAAAAGGGTAGAACACTATGTAAAATTGAAGAATATTTGGGAACCAAACAATGCAAAGATAATCACTTGGATCAATAACTCTGTTGACCATGTTATTGAAGTTCATTTGACCAAGTTTAGCACAGCTGAGGCCATATGAGATATTTGGCGACTATGTATGTTGATCTAATTTTGCTAAGTGTCATCAACTTGAGCATGATATTAAGGAGACACCGCAAGACAATAGGAGTATACAGGAGTTTTATTTAGCTATGACTAAGATTTGGGATCAACTTCCACTAACTGAGCCATCTAGACTGAGTGCTAATCAAGTGTATTGCAGTTACAGAGAGGAACAATGCTTAGTACAGTTTCATATGCCCTTAAGGGATGATTTTGAAGGACTTCGTGGGTCCATTCTTCATCGTACCCCTCTACCCTCAGTTGATGAAGTTTTTAATGAACGACTAGCTGACGAAGTTCATCGGAAAACTCTTTCTAGAAAAGGCCTATTACCTATACCATCATAGACAGTTCTTGCTATTCCTTCTAGCTCTTTTAATCCCAACTCTAGGTGTCAATCCAGAGGTGGTCGAGTTGCTATGGACGAATGTAGCTTTTGTCATGAGAAAGGGCACTGGAAAGCTCAAAGCCCAAAGTTAATGAATAAATTTGCATGGGAACCTTTCACTCAGCCATCCAAGCCCAAGTCTCATCACAACGTAGCTGTTGCTCCACCAGTGGAAGACCCCTCACACTTGTCCACCTTATTATCCATTTTTGATCAATTATAGAAGCTTTTATCTTTCTAGTAGCCAAATGCCATGTTTGTATCACTTTTGCATGTTCGTTTATATCAGGTCCTTCAGGTATATCTTCTGATACTTGGATTTTTGACTCAAGAGCTACTCATCATATGACCAGTAACTAATCTGTATTTGCTTCTTTTTTTTTTTTCTCCTCCTCCTATATCTGTTCCTACCGCTAATGGAAATCAAATGTCTTTGGCTGGCATTGGATCTGCTGTATCCTTTGATTCGACCCTTCTCAATGTTTACTTTATTCCCCAGCTTACTTTGAATCTTATTTCAATTAGTTAATTGTTTGATTCTGGATATTCAATCACTTTCTCTTGTTTTGGATGTGTGGTGCAGAATTCCAAATCCCAAAAGTTGATTAGGCCAGGTCGTAAGCAAGAGGGTTATATGTTTTGGGGAAGCTGCATGTTCCTGTGATTGTTTCCTAGACCTCTGATTTATCTTCTTTTCGCTTAAGTCCTAAGTCTTCTAGTTTTTATCTTTGGCATTCCAGACTTGTCATGTTTCTTTTTCTCGTTTGAAATATTTAGTGTCTACTAGTCATTTGGGTACAGCTAATTGTCATTACATTCTCAAAGTTAGTGAACTGTTGCAAAATCTTCGGACATCCCATTCTTCTTCTTCTACTAGTATATCGACAACTTCAGGTAATGTGACTTGTACCGTGTCCACTCCTTCCTGGGTCATTGATTCAAGTGCGATCTTTCATGTCTCTAGTAAATTTTTTTTGTTTTCTCAGTTAAATTCCGTTAATCATTGTGTTGTCTTAGCTGATGGATCATCTTGTCCTGTATGCGGGCAAGGAGTTCTTTCTCCTCATTCTTCAATTTATTTACTTCATAGCCTTTATGTCCCTAATTTTTCATTCAATTTATTATCTTTTAGTCAGTTGATTAAAACTTTACATTGTTTTGTAACTTTTTTTCCTACCTCGTGTGTGTTTTAGGATCTCAAAACGAAGAGGACGATTGGTTTGGGGCATGAGAAAACGGGCTTTACTACCTGGATCCTGCACTCTTTTCTACTACATCTTCTTTTGTTCTGAGTGCTACGGTTTCCCCTTTTGGAAAGCAAATCGTGGGATGTTGTTGGGTTTATAATGTGAAGTATCTTCCGGATTGTTCGGTTGAGAGACTCAAAAGCACGTATTGCAGCTAAAGGCTATACTTAGACTTATGGAGTTGATTATTTGGAGACTATTTTATTAGTTGCTCGTTTGAACTCTATTCATATACTTCTTGCTGTAACTGTGAGTCGCTCTTGGCCTCTTTACCAGCTGAATATTAAAAACGCATTTCTCCATGGTGAGCTTCAACAGGAAGTTTACATGGAGCAGCCTCCTGGCTATGTTATCCTTGGGAGTGAACACTTAGTTTGCAAATTACGACGTGCTTTATATGATTTGAAGTAATCTCCACATGCCTGGTTTGATCGTTTTAGTGATGTTTTGTTGAAGTATGGGTTGAAACGGTCTACTTCAGATCATTCTATTTTCACTCAGCACTCCTCTTCTAGTTCTATTATTTTGATTATGTATGTTAACGACATCATTATTTTGGGGGATAACATCTCAGGTATTTGCTAATTTGAAGTCTCATTTAAGTCAACATTTTCATACTAAAGACTTGGGTGCTCTTTGTTATTTCCTTGGCATAGAAATAGCACGATCTCGGGCAGAACTTTCACAACGTATGTGCTGGATCTTCTATCTGAAGCTGGTTTGCTTGGTTCTTGCCTTGCTGATACTCATATGGATACATCTGTCATACTTGATGCTACTACTGGCTAGCCTTTCTCTGATGTTGGTCGTTATCGACACTTGGTTGGCAAATTAATCTATCTTACTGTCAATCGCTCAAATATTATATATGGTGTGGGTTTTGTCAGTCAATTTATGCATGCTCCCCGAACGTCACATTTTGGGGCAAAGTGTCGTATCTTACGTTATTTGAAGGGCGCTTCCTATTGAGGCTTGTTATATCGACCTTTCTTTCTTTCTATGACCGGTATTAGTGATGCTGATTGGGCTGGTAGTCGTACTGATTGTCGCTCTATCTCTGGCTATTGTACTTTTATCGATGACAATTTTGTCACTTGGCGAAGCAAAAAGCAAAATGCTGTTGCTCGTTCTATTGTCGAAGCTGAATATCATGCCATAGCTCATACAACAGCTGAGATGCTTTGGGTTCGATCACTCTTGCATGATTTTGGTATAAAGGTTCCTCAACCAATGTCTATGCTTTGTGATAATCAGTCTGCCATCTTCATTGTCAATAATCCTGTGTTTCATGAGTGCACGAAACATATTGAAGTTGATTGTAACTTTATTCGGGATTGTTTGAAGAAAGGTAATATTTGCACACCATATGTGCGCTCAGAATCCCAGTTGGGCGACATCCTTACTAAACCTTTGTCTCGATCCTCTTTCCAACATCTGTCTACCAAGTTAGGCGTGTTTGATTTGTACGCTCCAGCTGGAGAAAAAGTGTTAAAATAAAAGATTTTTCTATTATTTGTTTCTATATTTATCTTTAATTAGTTGTTAATTAGGATCTAAATTATTGGAAACATATCATGTATTTTTGGAAAGTCAGTTGACATTAACAGTATATATACAAGGTTAATGGTCTAGTGAAGATCAATTAACCCTTTTCCATTATCCTCTATTTTCCAAGTCCCATATTTCCTTTCAAGTGTGTAGATAGGTACCTAGATCAGTAATTTCAGTTTCCATTGAATCCCATAGCAGGCTCACAATATTAGCATATCTTAAATCTAGATGTGAATCAAACGATGCTGGTGCAGAGCTGGTTTGATGCTTCTACTTACCAAGTCCTGTCAATGAAATCTCAATTGCCTTAAACCATTGTAAATAGTTCTTCCCATTTAATTTTTTGGTTGTTAAATAGTTGTCTAGAACTAACAAACTTAGGCGCCAAAGAAGATACACTAAAGGTGAGACTGGACTCAATTGACATTTGGGATGAAAAGAGGTGAAAAAACATACCTTGGACTGTCCTAGAAGGTTACCGAAGAGTTGATCATGCAGGAAAGATCGCTATAGAAATCACTTGAAAATGGTGACAATGGTGATGGTGGTCCATTGGTTCCAAGATGTTGATGCCCCGTGCATGCGCCCGAGGCTTGATTTTAGTGAGAGTAGATCTCACTCTGTTGTTCAACGATTGTGCAGTGAGGGTTTCAATGCTTTTGGTCCTCTTGATGAGTCAGGGTCATTGATAGTCGACGAGTGCCAGAGATGCCTTCTCTGAGTTAAAGGATTGTCGCGAGTGCTGTGACTTTTGAAAATGCCTCGTTGAAGATCGACGTGGGTTGAAAAATCTTCTCTGGAGGTGGACGAGGTCTTGGTTCACTTTGTCGGAGGTCGACAAGGGCTTAGAACTCTCTGCTGGAGGATGACGAAGTCTAGGCTCACTTCGTCGAAGGAAAACAGTGTTCATGAAGACTGTTGATGGCTAGAACAATTTCGATTTGGTTACTTGATACTGACATAAGTAATAAAGAATTAGGTTCTCTTGATAAAAATACAAGAAACCTGATGACATCAAACTTAGAGATAGTAGGATCTCTACTTCTAGCTCCATATCAAGCAGTAAAGAATGAATGGAATTGCTTGACACCCTTAAGGTTGTCTCAGCATGTGTTTATATTCAGAAGAGCTGGCACAAACTAGGAAACAAGTACATATTTCCCTAATCTAATCAAATATCCTAGAAATCAATTCCTACTGTATCTACAATATTGTAACACAGTTGTAATGCTATGTATAGTAAATAAAGAAACTTTTTTCCTCCCAAAGGAGAACTAGTTAACTTTGAAGCACAACAATACATACAGGAGTGATTTATATATAAATAAGGAAGGCTATTTTAGATTTTCTACATGGCCTTTCATGTTATGCTGAAATTTTATTAGCTTTCACATCCATTTGTATAATTCCTGTCCCATTCCCCCAAACTAGTGTCTAGTGAGCTGTTGTATTTGTTGTAGCTTCTTTCAGATCTCATTTCTGAGTTTATTTGTTCTTCTCCATTGTCATTTTCTTTCATTCCCAGGTTTCCTACCCCTATATTTTTGTGTCATTAATAGTTTGTCCCCAGGATTGTGTTTTAACCTGAGCATACTTCTGGGAGTTAATCATCATGATAAGGTCACCATTATCCAGCTTCTGAATGGAAATTGAGCATGGTAATATTTTAAATTGATCCATGTTGGATACCATCAACCTTGTATATTTTTTTTTTAGTAACAGTTCTGCATATTTGGTAATTTTCTGATCATTAACATCAGCACCTAAATAAAGGTGTTGCTATTTATAATCTTGTTGAGAGCACAAAAAGCCCAGTTAATGTTGTTTTTCCCCCTTTTTTTTTTTTTTTTTTTTTTTTCAGTTCTGTAATCAGATTTCCATCTTGTGGCATGCATGCGGATGCTGTCTGACAGTACATATTAATGATTACCCATGCTGCATTGGTAGGGGCAAGGGTGTGATAAAATGTGATGTGGGTCAGATTTGTCAAATTCGAAAATATATTGGTCTTTAGACACTTCGTAAGCTTACAGGCTTATTTATGACTAATGTTGAAATTAACAGAACTCCCTTCTACAAATGAATAATTTGAATCAGAGATCTCAAGGAATTTAGTTATGTTGCTATGGGGTTTTGGCAAGTATCAGTTACTGATGTTTAAACAGATAGTGAGAGTAAGACTTTTTATAGAGCCTTTTAACGGTAAGAGTTGAATGTATGCTGATCAGTCAGATAAACATTACGCACCCTCAGTGATGTTGGGCATACTGAGCATAAGAAGAGACTCTTACCAATTTGTTGGTTTGACTTGTAGGTCACTCAAGAAATTGAAGGGACACGGTTCAACACTGGCATTTCTGCAATGATGGAGCTTGTTAATTCAGCGTATAAGGTCTGTCTTTTTATTTCTCTGTTATGTGGCTCCATAACTTCTGCTGGGGCTTGCATTGTACTATATTTTTGGTACTTCCTAGATAAGTTATATGTACATTAGTTTGTTTCACACTTCTACTAGCCTTTGGTGACAAATTGGTCATGCTGGAGGGCTTAGTCTGTTGAAGTTGCTGTAAAGCTGTGTGACACTGCATTAGGAAAGTAGTGCTCTTAAAAGTATAGTGGCAGCAAAAAACGAGAGTGAAGATGAAGAAAAAGAAATGAGTGAAAGACGACTGAATCAAGACAGCTTAGCTGTCTCACTTCTCTTATTCACAACAATATCCTTGAGAAACACAAGCAAGTCAACTCAACACTGCCTTCTCCCAACCCGAGGAACACACACATACACATGATATCTATCATATGTTTGCTTTGTTGCTTGAACTGTGTTGGATTTGTACGTCAATTATATATTTTCCCTCCTTTTGACAAGTTAACTAATTTGTTGTGTGCATCTTCATGTGTCTAGTGGGACAAACTTCCAAGGTCAGCCATTGAACCATTTGTCTTGCTGCTTTCACCATATGCTCCTCACATGGCTGAGGAGCTCTGGTTTCGCTTGGGGCATTCAAATTCATTGGCACAGGAGCCTTTTCCAAAGGTATTTCTTTTCTATTTTTTCTTGAATAAGGCACGAGTGTGCTTCATCTTACAATGAGCAAATCTTTCTCTGCTTCTCTTCAATATACTCAACTAGCTTAGGAGATTACTATTCTGTTGCATATTTTGGATCACAAAATGTAATGTATTGTTTATTCTTACTCTTATTTTATTTTACCTTTTGTTCTTAAAACAACTTTCAAGATGACATTGTGAACTACTGATGGCTTAGTCAATATCGATCCACCGATTGGAGCTCCTTTGTGTTTCATTCTGTATGAACAATCTTTGAAACAGAGAGTCTGAAAATGGGTACCTAGAAGTATTGCAAAATCTTTGGTGAGATATTTCTGTCATGGAGCCTGGCTGAAAATTGTTGCACACATGTTTATAATCTTAAATTTGTGTTCAGTGTCCTTGTAATAAAAAAAAATTAAAAAAAAAATCTTCTCAGAAAAGTTCTACAAATTTTAAAGCCATAGATAGCAAATTATGAAATTTGACTCAAAAGTGTACTTGTTGGATTACAGCAGATAGAAAAGTTCCAAAATAGAAGATGTAAAGAAATAAAATTTAGGCTTTACCTAGTTCTCTTGTGCCAATTTGATGCTGCCTTTAGTTGAACTTCGGTTAAATCTGTCGAGAAGAATGGAATGCGAGAACCAGGAATTTGGGATATACTTCCGAGGTGATACTTTGCAAAGCAAATCACCAGTTAGGGTGCGTCACTCTGGCAATGGCCAAACACTCTTCAAAGATCAAGTTATCGCTAACATTGAATTATATGATTGTAATAATTTTCACACATACCTCTACTGTTAGGTTTTCTCCCCTTTTAGACTTGCTGTGTTGGTTCAATTAATGGACAAGTGAGACTTTTCTCTTTGGAAGCCGAATTAGGTTTAATTCCGTCCTTTCCAAATCCCTTTGTCCCAGCCTTAATTCTCTCCCTTGAAATCATTTTCTTGGACATTGACTTTTTTAAGCTATATGTAAAAGGGTGGCCCTAGATTGGCCCCCATCAGTTAGATTGAGTTCAGTAGGGACTTAGTTTGACAAGTGCAAGGTGTATAGAAGAAACTAGAATTCATCTTTTTTTTTTTTTTTGGTGACATACGATTGGGGCAGCTTATCACTTCTAGGGAACAATTGAATCATATGTGCTATAGGAGAATTAGTAGGGAAGACGTAAAAGAAGTATTGAAAATGATGAAGAATGGGAAAGCGGTTGGGTCAGATGGTATCCCTATTAAGGTTTGGAGGTGCTTGGGGGAGGATGGCATAAATTGGTTGACAAAACTTTTTAATGTAGTGTTAAAGAATAAGAAGATGTCTGATGCATGGAGAAAAAGTATTCTTACATTCATATACAAGAAAAAAAGGAGATATTCAGAACTATGCGAACTACCAAGAGATTAAATTGATGAGCCATACGATGAAATTCTGAAAGAGAGTCATTAAGAGAAGATTAAGAGCGACAACAAACATTTCAAATAATCAAATTGGTTTCATGCATGAAAAATCAACAATGAAGGCTATTTTTTTCCTGATGAGGTTAATGGAACAATATAGAGAAGGTCAAAAAGATTTACATATGGTGTTCATTGATTTGGATAAGGCTTATGACAAGTTCATAGGAAGATTCTATCGGGAGTATTGGAAAACAAAGGAGTGTGGGTTATATATATTGAGATAATAAAGGATATGTATGATAGAGCTGAGACATTTATACGGACGGTTGGCGGAGAGACTAAGGAGTTTCCTATCACGATTGGTCTAAACCAAGGCTCAGCATTAAGCCTGTAGTTGCTTGCCTTAGTTATGGATGAGATTACTAGACATATTCAGGATAAAGTGTCGTGGTGTATGTTATTTGCAGATGATATTGTTTCAGTAGATAAGACAAGAGAAGGAGTGAATACTAAGCTAGAATTGTGGCGAGAAACGTTAGAAATAAAAGGGTTGAGGTTAAGTCAATGCAAGACGGAATATATGCAATGTAAGTTTAGTTAAAATATGACAACTAATACTATAAAAAGCAAGTTTAGGCACACAAAAGATTGTAAAGAAATAAAACTTTAGATACCTTATATATATGGTACAACATGATAAAATTATTGATACTGATGTAAGTCACATGATTTAGGCTGGGTGGACAAAATGGGGAAGTGTTTCAGGTGTCTTGTATGATCGAAAAGTTCCCATCAAGGTTAAAGTAAAGTATTACAAGGTGGCGGTAAGATCAACGTTATTATGGACCCGTTTGGAGCCCTAATTTTTTTAAAAAAATTTTAAAAAAACTTTAAAAGTTTTTAAATTTCTCCAATCACGTTTTGCCACGTATCACTTTTACATCACATTAATGCTAACTTTTAGTTTTTTTAAACTTTTTCAGCATTCCAAACGGCCCCTATATGGATTAGAGTGTTGGACAGTAAAGTATAATCATGTTTAGATGATGGCAGTTATGGAGATGAAAATGTTAAGATGGATGTGCAGTATTACAAAGAGAGATATGATTAGGAACGAGAAGATTAAAGGTAAAATAAGAATAGCACTGATTAAAGATAAAATGAGAGAAAATCAATTAAGATGGTTCGGTTATATTAGAAGGCGTTCAACGGAGGCACTTGTTAAAAAATGTGAAAGCATGAAGATTGTCAGGAGTAGGAAAGGAAGAAGGAGACCCAAAAACAGTTGGAAAGTAACTATTAAACATGAGATTGTCTACATAAATCTAACGGAAGATATGACATTTAACATATTTGATTGGCGTCGTCAAATCTATATAGCTGACCCCATCTAGTGGGAAAAAACTTAGTTTAGTTTGGTTTGGTTTGGTTTGATATATTTAATATATTTTTATATAAATAAAAATAATTTATTAGTATATTTTTATGTATTAATTAAATATTTTTATATAAATAAAAATAATATATTATTAATTTAATATATTAGTATATTTTTATATATTAATTAAATATTTTTATGTTAAATAAAAATATATTTGACGGTGACCGGAGTTGGATGGAGTAGTGGCAGGGGTGGAAGGCTGTGGCCAGATATAGGTGGTGATCAAGAGATGGTGGTGATTGATGGTTTGCCTGGTGGTGGTTGTGTAGGAAAATGAAAACTTCAAAAAACACCATTTATATGTTTTCATAATTTTTGAAACTTTTGAAAACAGTTTTCATTTTTTTGAAAATTGAAAACTGAAAATAAATTTGTTCAATGAGTTTTCATATTTAGTTTTTTATATAAAAAAAAATAAAAACAAAAATAAAAAACTGAAAACGAAATAATTACCAAACTTGCCCTTAATTGTTAATGCCATTACAAGGCGCAAAATGCTTTTATGGAGCAATCTTAAAACAGGTATACTTTGCTAGTTTCCAGTGGTGGAAGTAATCTTTGCACTGGTAATAGAACTACTAAGGCCCCGTTTGGCAACTATTATATTTTCAGTTTTCTGTTTTTGTTTTCACTTTTTTGAAAACTGAACATGAAAACTCGTTTGGCAAAATTGTTTTCAGTTTTCAGGTTTCAAAAAAATGAAAGTTGTTGTCACGCCCCTAACTTAATTTGTCCGGGACGGACGGTATGGGAAAATGGGGACAATTTAAAACAAAATAATATAA
>JAVXUM010000037.1:16072177-16082348 GCA_035590655.1 Pouteria glomerata
CAGTTGCAGAGATGAGAATGTTAAGATGGATGTGCGGGGTAACAAGGAGAGATAGGATTAGGAACGAGGAGATTAAGAGCAAAGTAGGAATAGCGCCGATTGAAGAGAAAATGAGAAAAAATTGACTAAGATGGTTTGGTCATGTTAAAAGACGTCCAACGGAGGCACCGATTACAAGGTGTGAAAGTATGGAGATTTTCAGGAGTAGGAGAGGGAGAGGAAGACCCAAGAGCTATTGGAAATGAATTATTAAACATGACCTTGCTTACATGGATTTAATGGAGGATATGGCCCTCAATAGATTTGATTTGCGTCGTCAAATTCATATAACTGACCCCACCTAGTGGGAAAAGGCTTGGTTTGGTTTGGTTTGGTTTGGTTACCATCTTATGAAAGAGAGTCCGAAACACCCAACAGTCCCTTGAAGGATGTCTCATTGTTCTGTGATAAATGCAAAACCCTGGCTTTCCTTCCTCTTGCTTTGTTGGTGGATTCTTGGGCTTAGAGAGTGTAACCGCGCCATCTTCAACCCATGCTTCCAACAAGGCTTTCAGGTCAGCATTTGCTTCAAAAAGTCAAGGACCCACCCCTATTGCATTGGGCTTGGGGTATAAGTGAAGTTATTTGCGGGGGATGTAGGGATAGCAAGTTAGACCTTACTGGTTTCTGGGAATTATGCTGAGTATCAAGTAACGACAAGGTCGCCGGAGTCCGATGGAATGGGAACCAGAGCAATCTGGAACAAGAGAGAGAGAGAGAGCTTCGGGTGATTGATGAACAACAGTCTTCTGGAGAGATGAGTCATGTATTTATAGGAGAACATCCTTCTGGCGGGAACACAAGGCATTAAATGCACAGTGCATGTATCAACCTTGGTTCATTATACTTAGGGGAGGGTAAAGGTCACCAATTAAAGGTGTTCTCTCTCTAGATTGGTTGGATGAATCCCAACAGTCTCTGGTTCCAGCCTCCAATCCACTGAATCTCCAAGAATCCCACGAGTTAGAAAAGTCGTTACGAGTCCTTGAACCTTGTTTCGAGTTCAAGGATATAGAATGATCCCGCGGCGGTGCATTTCCCGCGAAAAGTTAAGTTCCACTGATTAAAATGGCGCAACAGTTACGTTCCGCGGGAAAAGACGTGACCGTTGATCATGGGTCATTTCCCCGCGGTCGAGGTACCCACACATATATTCCACCTATACCCAAAGCCCAATGCAGTAGGGGTGGGTCCTTGACTTTTTGAAGCAAATTGCATCCAAAAAAAATAAATGAGTGAATAAACAAACAAACAAACAAAATTATTGTTCAAATTCTTACTTAATTGACTTCATTCATTGTCTTTATCATTACAAACCACATTTTGACCCAATACAACAAAGTTATCATAATGCAGAGTCAAATGAAGTTAGTACTTCATTTTTCATGATTTACTTGCACCTAAACAATCAAGACCGCCATCAATAACAGGTTTGATCAGCTCATGCTGCATGTTGAACATGTTTGGACAACTTAATATAATTGAACAATATGACTACTTGCTTATAACATGGGCAGGTTTCATTACTTCCGTTCAAACAAGATAATCTAAATATAAAAATTACGAAAAATATATATATATAAACGTAAGTTACAAGCAAATAACTCACTTTCTCAAAATAAGTTGAAGGGGGAGGTATCACACCTCCTGCACCCATTAATGGCTCTGCAATGAAGGCAGCAATCTGCAATGAACCACCATACAGCGTCAACAAACAACCTATCCTTTCCAATGCTAGAATAATTTTTTTTTTTTTTGGGTCACAGGGAAGCCGCCCGGTTTATCACCAGGATCAACTCCCTGTTTGGCCGTTATAGAATAATTTTTTCTCTAAGAATCAAATAATATATATTTTAATTACCGTCTCTGGGCCCTCTTTCAAAATAAGATTCTCCAAATTATTAGCTAATCTAGTTGAGAATTCCTCCTCTGTCTCGTCTGGCACATCATTCTTATGGCAATTAGTTTTTTACAAAAAGAATACACAACGAAGAAACTCAAGAGTAAAAAAGGACAAATCACCACCTGGAAGATGAAAGCGCCAATAGTGAGGGCAGTCGGTGTGCAATACAAATGGAGCTGGCAAATCAAATTTTTGGTGTAGTGGTGGAAGCCTGGATGTAAGAATTATTTTAATGGAATTACAAAGTCCAATAGATAAGAACTATGATTGTTCTACTATAATGCTGCTTGTTAATAATTATCCTACCCAGAAAGACTAGCAGCTATAAGTGTTGACCCATGGTATCTGTAAAAATATATAAATAACAATAAATTACTTTGAAACTATGCCAAGATAAAGTTTCAAAAACATAAAAACAAAAAAATCATATTACGATTTTGCTCGAGCAATAAACTTCTTCTTATTTGGCCTTCCAAGTGCATTGTTATAATACCAAACTAGCTTCACCTGCAAGCAAACAAAGGGGATGAAAAATCAATTTTATCATTGTACTTGCAGTTTCAGCAGCGAAAACTAAAACATGACATTGACTTCATTTACAAGTGCAACTTTTTGGATTTGTTCTTGCCTTCTGGTCATTTGTGAAATCTTGACAATTATGATGGGTATACCCATGAGAAAGTGTCCCACATTGGAAACCTAAGAAATAGGTGTGTGGTTAATATAGTATAATATAAGCCCCAACTCACAGGCTTAAACTTTGAATTGGAAAGTGTTGTGTACATGTTATATGTCATCCACCGGATGGGTTTTTCAATTTATTAATCTCCCAACAATTAGTATCAAAGCTCCAATGGTGACTCTGCGTGCAGCAATATGGTTCCTTTGCTTGCAGATAGGACCAAATATGGAAAGGTTCAGTTTTTTATCGCTAAAAAAGGCAATGCATAGCCAAAAACACTAGGGCTCGCAACAAGTCAATCTTGGGGATGGACCATGAGATTAGTGGTGTGCAGATTGGGTGATGAAATAGTGCACAATGCCTAAGAGCACCCACTAGCGACAGGTCGTGGATGGAATACATCGGAGCTCATCTTTCCCATAGGATTGAAGTTGAGCAAGTAAAAGATGCACATAGGTGGTCTGAATTAGGAGGTAAACACAAAAAATACCAAAAAAAAAAACGCTTGAATAAGCTTTTGCTGGAGGGAAAGCCATAGATTCACATGTGAGAGGGAGATTGTTGGGAATAAACGTGAAAGATAAAAAAGGAAAAGGTAATTCACTCTACCCACTTGAGGTTTGGCCCAAAAACACATGATTGCCATCTTATTTAAAAGTTAACACACAACTCCCTTGTGATTTAGATTAAAATACAAAATTAACAAAAATAGTTAAATTTAACTAAGTTTGTGCTTAATGGGTCAAAATGGGCTAAGATAAAAGATTTTCACAAAAATAAATAAGTAAAAGTATATTTTTACTCATTTTATGTTTAAATGAAATATTTTTTTCATGTTTTTAACGAGACTTGATACAAAATTCATAAATAAATTTTTCCTATACATATTTTTTCAATAGTGCCTTTTACATAATCACATATGAACCTCCATGGCATATGAGAAATAAAACCAGACAAATTTAACATATTCTGACAATTTTTCTTTTTAATCCAAATCACAAGGGGTATATGTGTTGATTTTCAAAGTAGAGGAAGGTCATGTTTTTAAACCTAACCTCACAAAGGTAAAGTGTATTTACTCCAAAAGGGAATTGTCCCACATTGAAAATAAAAGAGATAAGTGTATGGGTAATATAGCATCGTATGGGCCAGCTGGAATGTTACTCGTTTGAAGTCATCTCAATGGTCTTCCTGAGCTAGTGGTCTTTTTTGACGTTTGGATTTTGTGCTTATTATCAAACTGTTGCTTTCAATATGATTAAAAGGGCAGCATGTTTATCCAAATAGTTGTCGCATTTAATATACAACCATTTAAATTCCCTTTTGATTGAACAAAGGTTTTGAATTGAAGTTTACGAATAATGTTCAGAATGCTACTCATGGTAATCAAAACATGAACATTAAGTTTAAAACCTGCCCCTTTTTCTTAAAAAAAAACTTCTAGGATCAAAGTACATTTATAAAGTTCAAAATGTTATTCAAGGCAATTAACATCAAATACTACTTCTACTTAACCGGGAAAGAAGAAGATGATGTACTAAAAAAGTATACGTCACGTAAAACATCATAAAAGATGAGTTGAAAATATTTGAAAAATAAGGTTTCAAATGTACCTTGTCACAATGATATGAATTCAAAAAAGAAAAAATACATGTTCAAATCCACATCCATTCATGAATTTGCAATCTTAAATTTAAAAATGGTGGGTCCACTTGTGAGACGGGTTGTGGAATGGTCCCCAACTAGTAAGCACAAATTCGCCATCAAGGGTTGCATTTGTAATTTGAACTCGAGAGAGACACCTACACTCGGTCAACTAACCTTGGAAACATTGTGGATTCATTTTGAAATTTTTTTAGGATTTTATATTTGGATGATTTGATGGAAGGTAAAACATTTTAGTTTATGGATTCATAGAACAATGTTTCATTAAAATGATGTAATAGTTATCATTTTGAATGAAGTGTAATCATTAGGTCACTTATTTGTTAACTTTTTACTTATGATTCTATGAAATAGATGATTTTAAATTTTAGTTAGTGTTGTACTGCATAACTTCTATTGTATTTGAATAATGTATTAATATCCAAGACAAAAAAATATATATATTTCTGCCAAGTCCCTGCCATGCTATGATCTACACTTTTTGATAACTGTTGACTCGGCACGTTGGCACATCAATGCCATCTCATGCTAGTGTTCATGCTTCTTAGGTCTCCAATGTATAAAAAAATTTGTAAGCCTATTGCACACATATAAAAACAAAATGCAACTGCCAAACCTGAGTATCATTGGCTTCTGATCCACTATTTGTGAAAAATACTTTCTCCATTTTGGTTGCAGTAAATGTTTCTAAAAGTTCCTTTGCAAGATCCTGATGATTTGTAAATAATTTAGTGTCATAACAATGGAACACGAAGCATAAGACCAAATCAATGGGAAAAAAAAAATCATCAATTATACCAAAGAGGGTTTTGTTGTACGATTCCAAAATGAGTGGTAAAATGGCAGGGTGTTTAGCTGTGCAGTTGCAGCAGCAACAAGACGAGGTTCATTTCCCCCTACAAGTTTTAGAAGTCAGCAACTGATTCGATTACAGACAACGTAATATACTGTTAGTTATATGGACTTCAAGGCATCAAGCAACAATTGCATTTTAGGTGTTGGATTTATCTAATGTGCGCAACTTGGACAGGAAGTTGACTGAATTGCTTAACTACCCAATTTCTCTTATTTTGGGTACAAATCAAAGTAGTTAAAAATGTGCACTATCCCCATGAAGCATCCCTGTAAAAATAAAAATGCATTCAAAAATTTATCAAGAACTTTCTAATATCGGTACATGGGCTAATCATCCAAAAAATGAAGGTATTATATATCCAATACCATTTTTTCCCCGAGTATCATATGTACAATACCAGTGGCCATGTCATGTCAAGTCCATGAGAATATAGAACTTCAGCTGGGATCATATTAGCACGTTTTTCTTGAGTTAAATGAAGCTGTTGATCTGGATCAAGAAGTTGTTCAAGCTGAAGACTTTTAGATTTTCTAGTATTCACTAGCAAGAAGTGTCCAGACTTTGGTGGAGGGGTCCATTTGATCACAGAATGAGCTGTAGTAGGTTTTATCTTTGATCAGACAATCCAAGTAACAAGCAGATGATGAATTATGAGCACGGACTTGCATGTGGCCCTGACATTCATCGTCATTGACGTGACAAGTAATGGTCTTTAACAGCCTATAGAAATGAGGTAAGGTTACTTTATTATCTTCTAAAAATGAAAGATATTCACCGAAACGGAAGGAGATATGATTGTCTTCTTGTATGTGCAAACAAGTTCCTGAGTTTCCAAGGGATGTATTTCTTCAAGATTAAATTCCTCGGCACAATTATTCAACTAGACTGCTTTGCTTCAAGGAGGGAGACAAAAATAATGCATCCCTCGAAGCAATGCAAATTATTTTGTGAGAACAGTCTCTTTTTATGCAGTTCCTTTTATTAGGAATAATACCATTGCCTGTCAGACTACTAACATATAGAGTGATTCTCAAGTCATTTAATCATTAGTGGTTGGCTGGTAAAATTGAGGTTTAGAGGTGCTTAGGGGAGGATGGCATAAATTGGTTAACAAAACTTTTTAATGTAGTGTTAAAAGCAAGAAGACGCCTAATGCAATGAGAAGAAATATTCTTATACCCATATACAAGAACAAAGGAGATATTCAGAATTGTGCGAACTACCAAGGGATTAAATTGATGAGTTATACGATGAAATTATGAAAGAGAGTTATTAAGAGAAGATTAAGAAAGACAACAAACATTTCAAAGAATCAATTTGGTTTCATGCTAGGGAGATCAACCATGGAGACTATCTTCCTCCTAAGGAGGTTAATGGAACAGTATAGAGAATATCAAAAAGATTTACATATAGTGTTCATTGATTTAGAGAAAACTTATGATAGGGTTCCTAGGGAGATTCTATGGAAAGTAGTGGAAAAGAAAGGAGTGTGTGTCGCATATATTGAGGTGATAAAGGACATGTATGATAAAGCTGAGACATCTATACGGACGGTTGGTAGAGAGACTAAGGATTTTCCTATTACGATTGGTCTATACCAAGGCTCACGTTAAGCCCGTACTTATCTGCCCTAGTTATGGATAAGATTACTAGACATATTAAGGATGAGTTGCCATGGTGTATGTTATTTGCAGATGATATTATTTTAGTAGATGAGACAAGAGAAAGAGTGAATGCTAAGCTAGAATTGTGGCAAGAAACGTTAGAGACAAAAAGGTTCCGGCTCAGTCACTACAAGACGAAATATATGGAATGTAAATTTAGTCAAAATATAACTGCTGGTAATATAGATGTAAGTTTGGGCACTCAAAAGATTGTAAAAAAGGAAAACTTTAGATACCTTGGATCTATAGTACAATAGGATGGAAGGATTGATACGGATGAAGTCATAGGATTCAGGCCAGGTAGACCAAATGGAGGAGTGTTTCAGGTGTCTTGTGTGATCGAAAAGTTCCCCTTAAGGTTAAAGAAAAGTATTATAAAGTGGCAATAAGACCAATGTTAGTATATGGATCAGAGTGTTGGGCAGCAAAGAATAATCAAGTTCAAAAGATGGCATTTGTGGAGATGAGAATGCTAAGATGGATGTGTGGGATCACAAGGAGAGATAGGATTAGAAACGAGGAGATTAGATACAAAGTAGGAATAGCACCGATTGAAGATAAAATAAGAAAAAATCAACTAAGATGGTTCGATCATGTTAGAAGGCATCCAATGGAGACACCGGTTAAAATGTGTGAAAGTATGGAGAATGCCAGGACTAGGAGAGGAAGAGGGAGACTCAAGAGCTGTTAAAAAGTAACTATTAAACATGACCTTACCTATATGGATTTAACAGAAGATAAAGCCCTTAATAAATTTGATTGGCGTCATCAAATCCATATAACCGGTCTCAGCTAGTGGGAAAAAGCTTGGTTGGGTGATTTGGTTTGGTTGGCAGCAGAAAATTTTTTCAACAAACCACACGACCCCCCCAAAAAAAATGTGTGCACATGCAAAAAAGAGGTAAAAACACATTTTTCCTGTGGCCAGTGCTGTTTCTCCATATTGATAGCTAAAGTGACAGCACAAAAACTGCTCTTTGATTAGACTGAAGAAAAATATGTTCTTTCCCACTTCAGATCCCAAAGAACTAGTTGATTTCCGGAGCCAAATTGTGTAGAAGGCCATTGATGCTAGAAATTGTATGGCACTGAGGTTGCTTAATTATCACAGAGTAGTCAAGACTCAGTATGTTATAATTTAGAACCTAGGAGCACTCTATCACCAGGCTTGCCAATAGCAACGACTTCAAGAGATACTAAAGTCATCAATGCGCCAGGAAAAAAAAAAAAGAAGGTTGAATGAAAGGAGAACAAAGTTCAATAGCAATATCCGAATAAAATGACAGTACACACAATTGGACTGACAGAAAATTATTCATTGTGAATCGAGTTCCCAACTGATTAAGTTGAATATTCAGCAATGTATATGCAATCTAACACTCAGAATTGTAGATAATACTTTAGATAATGACATTAAAGACATCAATAATTAAATATGTATACATATATTATACATAAGAACACAAATTCGATGATAAAAAATAGGTACATAATTCAAGAAACTAGATGTAGGTAGACAGGGAGATGTAGTACCTAAAGCTGTGCACCACAGACCAGCAAGAGAATCAAGATACTTCTTTCCGTTTGAATCATAAACATAGCAACCCTAGAAATAATTGATGAAGAACAGTGAGCGAAGCATACTTTAAATGGCCAAAAGAAGGTAGCCCAGAATGGTTAAAAAAAGACGATGGTGCTAATGAGAGAAAAAGGATCAAAATACACTTGTGATCCAGACTTCTAGCCTTAACAGGGGGGAAAGGAATAAGACGGGGTCATCCCTGATGGAACTCCCCATTAGCCAAAACACTATTAAATTAAGGACTTGTGTGCATACCTCAGACTTTTCTATTACTAGAGGATGTAAATCAGTAGTTTGCCACCCAGCAGTAAAAGGTGCCAACATAGAATGCCCCTTAAACCTGAGGATGAAAAAAGGCTATAGCAACTGAGACAGGAAATTGAATTTTCATGTGGGCATCTATGTACACACAAACTTTCACCAAAAGTTGGTGAAATGCAGCACCTTTAACTACCAAGAGTTGATATACAGGCAACCAGAAGAATTATCCACACACTCTCAACAACTCTGCATGTGCGCATGCACAGAGAGAGAACTGCGTGGATGAACAATGAGAAACATTACATGGTATACATACCCGTTACCATCCTTCAACTCAGCAGCTGAACCATCCTCTTTAACAGATGCATCTGTACCATACCATCTGGCCAATGAGGGAATCCCGAGCAAATGTTCCTGCAAGCTTCTAGAAGCTGCAACATGTTTTATGCAGAAACTAGCCTGAAAAATTAGAAGTAAATTATGTTAACTCAGTTGCCAACATGTGAGAGCGGCAGCATTCAATTCAAGCATAGAATTCCAAATATTGAAGATGCATTTCGATGTCCCATCAAAATTCAAATGTTCATTTGTGTATTTTGCATCTTCTCATGTACAAGAATCAAGCAGTCTGAACACAGGATGTTGGAGATAAAATAAGGCCCGAGTTCGTATAATAACAAGAAACTGGAACCTATAGAATCATTTGCCATGACAGTTTCAATCTCCCCCAACAATAACAACAAAGGCACATGATTCCAACAAGGCACCAAATCTAAGTCAAATAAAAGCAATCCACTCAATCGGTGAACGTCTCTATGAAAAAATCAATAACATAAAAGTCCAACAAGCATTCTTCCTTGGAACACCAAAACAGTCACAGAAGTAATACGCAGGAAATACCAACCAGAAAAGGCAAAACAGGTCAGTTAGATGCAAATCCGAATACAGGACTGACATCTAATAAATCAAAAAACCGTCAAAAGACGAATTAGAAATCATCAAAGGAAGAAGAAAAATGTCTATCAAAACAAAAATCTGAACAATGAAATTTCAACTGATATGAACCTCGATAGTTATTTAAAAATCAAAACCCAGAATAAAGAGAGAGAGAGAGAGAGAGAGAGAGAGAGAAGGAGGAGGAGGAGAGAGAGAGCAGCAGCAGCAGAAAGGATAAGGAATCGGGCAAAAAAGTCTTGCGCAAAGTGCCGATAAGAATATATCAGATTGAAGTCAGTTACACTTGATAGCGCAATCAAACAGCGAAACCCAAGAGAGCTGATGATCAGATCACTGTAACAAATCGTTGCACAAAGATTGAGGGTTACCGAAACTTACCTGGATGTTAGTTCTACGAGTGGATCGAAGGAGAGAACTGATAGCCATCACTTCTTGCTATCACGCGGAGTTTTCTATATTTTGAACATGTACATATTATTTTATGTAAAAAAATATAGAGCAATCGACCACAATGTCATGCGACAACAGCAGTCACGTCATCAATTATTTCTTAGCCTCTTTC
>JAVXUM010000037.1:16094977-16108875 GCA_035590655.1 Pouteria glomerata
GTTTTAACCTATTCCCGTAGTGTGCTCAAAGATTTGGATTTGAATACTTCTTATAACTCAACCTAACATCTACACCTGTAGTGTTAGATCAGAAGATGAAACTTTAAAGACTTTCTTCCGTACACAAATCAATACACTAGGGGTTTTGAAAGTTGGTTTGACTTCACAAGGACATTGAATCAAACCTTCAATGTACATAAGTAATACTTTGTACTTGAAGTTTGATTATAACATAGTGATTCAATTTCTGAAAATAAACCCTAGATTAACGATTGTTATGTATCGATAAAAGAAAGATATTTTGATGAAAACAACGTATTCAAATCCCTTTCTTTGATTACACTACGTTCCTAGGCTAAAACCAAGAAAAGATCTAGCCTTGCATTATTAAGATTTGCATCATATGTCGAAATATAAATGGAATAACAAAGACAATAATGATTAAAAGTCAAACCCTAGATTCTAAATACGTAGATGAAACAAGCATTCGAGCACTAAACCACCTATAAATCATGCAAATATCATCCACAAGATCAAAACAATAAGATAACTTCTATTAAACTAAAAACAATGGAATATCGTACTTCAAAGTTTTAAACATCAATTGTAGAGCACTAGCAACAGAAATAGAACCAAACCACGTAACAAAGCTCCTCCAAATCATTCTTAATCGAAAACAAAATTAAATGCTTAGAAAACTAAAAAGAATTAAACCCTAAGACGGCTAAAAAAATATAAATTTCTGAAAAGAAGAAGAAGTCCCCTAAAACACAAAAAAACTCAATTTATATAAGCCCTCAAAACCTAGAGCTTAACAACTAAACTCGGGTGATCCATAGCAGCAGGCTCCGGACCGTACGCCCAGCGATCCGGACCACAGTGTATAAAAGTTGGCTCGAGAAGATGCTTGGTGGTCCAGACCGTGCGCCAAGTGGTCTGGACTACAGTGTATAACATGCACTTTCACATTTCCTCTTGCTGGTCCAAACCATGCGCCAAGTGGTCCAGACCGTAGTGGCTTTGGTCACTCCTTGCTTGGACCCTCAGCTCTAGACTTGGTCCTGATCCACTACTTAGTTCCAGCGGTCGCTCTATTGCTTCATTTTCTTTGTCATCTACTAAAGAATTGTCATCATCCTCACTGCAATTAAGAAAACGAAATAGATCATTAAAAAAATATAATTAAAAATATAAAATTACTAAATAAATGCAATAAGTTACCCTACATTTTGAGCTAATAATTACACTTTTTAAGTGTAATCACTTCTCATCAGGTTGAACCACGAAATACAACAAAAGCATAATGGTTCGAACGAATGTTCGAACAAGCCTATGGTTCAAACCAATGTTTGAACTGCTTCTTAGGACTTAGTCATTTTTCCTTTCCTTGACCTTGCACATCATTCTGTTGATCAAACCAGTGTTCGAACAGGACATGGTTCGAACAAGCGTTCGAACCTTCTTCAAACACTTAGAATTTTTCATCTTGAACCTCTGCATCAGCCTCTGTTGTTCGGACCATGGTTCAAACATGCTGTGGTTCGAATGTATGTTCAAACTTCTTTTTCAACACTTAGTCATTTCTTCAGGTCTCCAACTCGCTATGGTCTCTGTTGATCGATCCAACGTTCGAACAAATGTCTATTCGAACCAGAGTTCGAACCAATCTCTGGAGTTAGACTTTTTTTCAAGACCTCCAAGTGTTGTTGATCCTCTATTGATTGAACAAAAGTTCTAACCATATATAGTTCGAACAAAGGTTTGAACCAAATTCTCCATACTTAGCCAATTCTTGCTAAAATTCAATTGCTAGGCCTTCTGTTGTTAGAACCCACGTTTGAACAACTGGTGGTTCGAACCAATGTTTGAACCAGTTTTCTGATTTCCTGCTTCAAGCCCAATTTTCTGCTATCTTTATTCCCAAACTCCTGCAATCAACAGAAATCCTCCATTAATATATTAAATTCAATTTTTCTTTCTTTTTAACTCATAAATCCATCTATCAATCCTCAATTTAACTTTTATGATTGTACTTTTCATAGTACAATCAGGTGGTATCTGAACTCATTTGGAGCTGTGTTTCTTGTAGCATAAAAAATACTTACCAAAATTGCCTCAAGAAAATCAAATCTCAATCACTAACAATTGATCAAGGTATGCCATGTAGTCGTGTGACATGTGAAATAAATGCCTCATCAATTTTCTCTGTCAAATAAGGATGAGCAAAGGAAATAAAATGAGCATTCTTGGTGAGACAGTCTACTATCACCATAATGAAGTTTTTCCCTACCAATGTGGGTAATTTGTCAATGAAATCCATGGAAATGTCTTTCCAAACTTAGGTAACAATCGGAAAAGGTTGGATTAGATCCATGGGTGAGCAAGCTTCATACTTGTTACGCTGGCAAATGTCACATTTACTCACATACGTCTTGATATCTCAAAGTATGCCTTTCCAAAAGAAATTTTGTGCAATTTGCTTATATGTGCGAAGAGCACCTGAGCAGCCATCACATTTAGAATCATGGAATTCCTTTAGCAATAACTATCGCAAGTCGACTTTACCTTTCAGGTCATTTCCAAAGGACTTCATGAGTTCCAAGGGACAAGCCATGGCTAAGTTGAGAGCTTCTCTCTCTACAACTTTCTCTCTCTAAATCTACACTCACGATCTCTAGCCATCTGCTCTCATGAACCCAGCTCACTCCTCTTCTTCAAGCCCTCACATTCCTGGTTCCTCATCTGTTAAGTCAACAGGTGATAATGGCAGCATAAGTTTGGATTTTCCCTTTGCGAAGGCAACATCCCAGGTTATGCTATCAGCTCATTCCCTTCCTTCATCCCCTACCAAACTCCAGAGTTGCATTAACCAAACCAAGACAATAGAAGATTTAAAGAAAGAGCTCTCTTTGTTTAAGGAATGTAACTCAGTCATGGTACCGAGTTCTAAGCTTCCAGCAGATGCCACTAGGTGATCACAGAAGCACAACTCTTAATTTGCAAATAAGGAGATATGTATGGCTCAATGGAATCTTGTCAGGCAATCTAACATTCTGTTGCTTCTAAGTTTCATCGGGAGGTCTACGTAACAAAGTCAACGCAGCTGACAGCTACTGAGCATATGGCCCCATAATCTCTTGACCGTTTCATCAATGATGGCATATGGTCAGCTAAAACACCAAGAAATGGCGATGGCAGTACTAAAGCAATAGTAACAGATGGTTGTTTCTTAAGGGACAAAGTGGATTGCTCAGTGAAGGTGTAACCATTAAAGAAGGACCACAGAAATATGTTGTTCTTGAGCTTATAGAATCATTGCAGCAAGAAGACAACGAAAAGGCCCGAAGTCAGTCACTTAGCTGATGAACCAGTTTGTAATGTCTTAGCCCCACCAAGTAATATCCATTTCATGCTCGCCCATGAATTTAAAATCCTCATCTGTCCCGCCTGGAGACTTCCTGAATGACGTGAATAATTTTCCACCATTAAGTGGTAGCAAAAATTCCCTCCTTAGGCCCAACAAGTCTGCTGCATGCATTAATATTTCCCAAGTCCAGCCCAACATTGCTACTAGTCTAAGCCCACAAAATTCTCCAAGGTCTCAAAACCAAACCAGACCAGACAGCTCATTAAATACCAGATGGGCCAATCTGTTCAATGCCAACCAGACTAAAAGTTACGGTCTCCCACTTGAGATGATCCGTGAGCCTTCTCCGTCGAATACTCAGCAGCCTTACATTTCTGTCTCCATAGACGAGGTCCAAGATGAATTAAGTAGGTGGAATTGTGCTTTTATTGGTTATGTGGTTGGGGCCAAACCGCCGTATAGACTCATGCAGCAATTTGTAGAAAAAAGTGAGAGTCATTTGGGCACATTGATACCATTGTCTTAAACAGTGGAATTTTCTTATTTAAATTTGAAAATGAAGAACTGAAATTAAAAGTAATGGAATTGGGTCCATGAAGTTATTTTGATAAGCCCCTCGTTCTCAGGCCACGGTCCCCTAATTGTTCTCATTAGAAAGATGAAATGAATTCAGTTCCTATTTGGGTGAGGCTTCTACATCTCAAGCTCCACTTATGGTCTATTAAAACACTGAGCAAACTTGCAAGTTAGATTGGGAATCCTCTATTCACGGATAGTATGACTACTACAAGGCAGCGCCTTTCATTTGCTCGGGTATATGTTGAAGTCACACCCAATTCTAATTTGCCACAAAGTATTGAAATACTAGACCATGATGGATCAGTGCATATGCAAACAGTGGAGTATAAGTGGGTCCCCAAACTGTGTAAATGGTGTAAAAGCATCAACCATGCAACTAATAATTGCTTCAAGGCTGTTAAAATAGAATAGATTCCAAAAGCTCCTCAAAGTAATGTTGCCAATTAGCAGGTGTGGAGTTCTGTAAGGCCAGACAATTCTGAATTTTATTCTCAAAATTGTGCAGCAATTGAGGATGACGTGAGCATGGAACTCTCTATGCAGCAACAAAAAGTAGCAGAAGTTGAAGTAAAACTAGACCTTGCAATAGCTAATCAATTTGCGGTTCTTGAAGAAGCTCAATAGCAATCGGATCCTCTTAGCTGGAATACCATTCTCAGTCTATGGATGCTCAAATTCTTCAGCCCTTAGCTACGGTTCCTGCCCAAAATTAGCTGGTAGTTGCTCCAGATCCTCAAAGTGAACCTTTTCCTTCAATTACTTCCAATTCTCATGCGGTAACTTAATTTGTCTAAGAGCCAAAGGAAAAAGAAAAGCAAGCTTATGCACGCTCTTAGTAAGGTGGACTCAGCTGCCAAAGGCCAAAATTAGTCTTCCACCAAATCTCCCTAATGCACTTTGCAACATGGAATATAAGGGACTTAAATCAGCCCCTAAAACAATATGAGGTCAGGAAATTCATCAAAAAATCCTCTCTTAGTTTGATTGTTCTTTTGGAAACCAAAGTTAGAACACATAATATTGTAAATATTTGCAAGGCTATTAATCCTTCTTTTTGCCATTTTGGAAATCATTGCCCAGATGCTGCTGCTAGAATTATTTTGTTATGGGATTCCACTGTTGTAAATATTAAGGTGCTTACAAGCTCCAACCAAGCTATGTTTTGCCATGTTACTCACCAGCTCTTATCTATGGAATTTTTTGCTACTTTTGTCTATACATCTAATGATAGGGGTGCTTGTGAAACTCTATGGAAGGATCTTCAAGCTAATCATGCACTTATTGATGATCATAAGCCATTGATTGTCCTAGGAGATTTCAATGTGGTTTGAAATGATAATGAAAGAGTGGGGAGGGCCATGGAATTGATAAGAAAGCAATGCTCCAATTAAGCGAATGTATAGAGGCCATTGAGGTAACAAATCTTAGATACTCTGGCTGTTTTTATACTTGGAACAACAAGCAAGCTTCAAGCCTCAGAATCTATAGCAAGCTAGACCGGGCCATGGTGAATAAAAGATGGCTGAGCTTATTTCCGCACTCGAAAGCATTCTTTCCCATAGCTAAAGTTTCTTATCATAGTCTCATCTCTATAAGTATTCGGCCAAGCATCAATTCTAGATTAAAGCCCTTCAAGTTCTTTAACTTTTGGACGAAGCACAAGTCCTTCATGAACTTAATTGCTGATGAATGGTCTAAACCTGTGTATGGTTCCCCAATGTCCAAGCTTCTCTTTAAACTCGAGGCCCTCAAGCCAATCCTCAAGGCCTTCAATGCTAAACATTATGGTAACATCTCTAATAAAGTGGCTGCTTCCAAGCATAGGTTGGATAATATTCAAAGAGAACTTCAAGTCAAGCCCTCTGAAAGCCTAATTGAGGAAGAACGTAAGGCACTGGAAGAATATACTCATCTTGCTCTAGCTGAGGAAGCTTTTTTCAAACAAAAGGCTAGAGATAATATGATCAAAGTAGGAGACCAAAATACTTCCTACTTTCACAAAAAAGTTAAGTCTCATTGTTTAAGGAATAAAATCCTAACAATTATAGATAGAAATGGAGAAAGGCAGGAGGATTATGAGAAGGTAAAGGCAATTTTTATTAACCATTATAAGCAACTTCTTGGAACTCCTTTCAATTATCCTAATTGTGCAAAGCAATTTGTTTCTAGCTTAATACAAGCCACAGCCCCCTTGATTTGCAAAGTTCCCTTGATAAAGAGGTCACTGATGATGAGATCAAAGCTACTCTCATCTCCTTACCTAGTCATAAGGCTCCAGGACTAGATGGCTATACTTCACATTTCTTTAGGAAAACATAGAGCATTGTAGGGAGTGACTTCATTGATGCAATCAAAACCTTCTTCTCCATAGGTAAGCTTTTAAAAGCTACAAATGCCACCATCATTGCACTTGTACCTAAAGCTCCAAATCCAAGTATGGTCATAGATTATAGGCTAATCTCTTGTTGCTCAACCATATACAAGTACATTTCTAAGATCATAGCAAATAGGCTTAAGCAGATCATGCCCTATGTTATCCATCCTTCATAAGCTACTTGTGAAAGGAAGATACATCTTAGACCAGATCCTCCTCATGCATGAACTTGTGAGAAACTATCATCGGAGCAACTTATCACCAAGATGTGCATTAAAGATTGATTTGATGAAGGCATTTGATTCAATATCTTGGGATCTCATTCTTGATATATTGAGTGCTCTTCTACTCCCTCCTAAATTTCAAAAATAGATTGAAGCTTGCACTACTTCTCCCCAGTTCTTTATTTCCATGAATAGTGCACTTTAAGGTTACTTTCCAGGTGCCAGTGGGCTTAGACAAGGTGATCCACTATCCCCTTATCTATTTCTCTTAGCAATGGAGTTTTTCTCTCGGTTATTCAGTCAGCTTGTGGAGGCTTCTGGATTCTCTTATCACCCTAAATGCTTTGAGCCTGCTATTACTCATATTTGCTTTGCAGATGGTCTGTTCATTTTATGTGCTCCAAATACTATAACTTTCCATCTTATCCATAGGGTTCTACTTGAATTTCACAAATATTCTGGGCTTAAGTCAAATGAGAAGAAGAGTAAAATCTACATTTTAGGTATCCAATTGAAGGAAAACCAAAGCCTCTGCTCTATTATTGGATTTTAGCTTGGAGAGCTACCAGTCAGATATCTTGGTGTGCCTTTATTTCCACTAAGCTCCAGGAAGAGGATTGTAGGGAGCTCATTGAGAAAATCACTAATAGGGTAACCAGCTGAACTTCCAAATGCCTTTCCTATGTAGGAAGATTGGTGCTTATTAAGTTCATTCTTTTCAGTATTCAAATTTTCTGGAGCCATAATTTCATTTTTCCAAAGAAGGTTTGTAACTCTATTGCAAAATTTGAGAAGATTTTTATGGTTAGGGGCTGAAATGAAAAAACTGGGGAGTAAAGCTGCATAGAATAAAATGTGCTTACCTAAGAATAAGGGTGGACTAAGCATACAAAAAATCCATGAATAGAACAAGGCTTCCATCCTAAGGCGCATATGGACCTTATGCTCTAATAGCCAATCCCTTTGGGTGTCTTGGTGCAAGTCTAACCCTCTTAAGAGGAAGTGCTTTCGGGAAATAAAAGTTCCATCAGATTGCTCATAGAATTGGAGGAAGATTCTTAATTTAAAGAGGGAAGCCATAAGCTTATCTAAATACAAAGTAGGCAATGAGATTGGCACCCTTTGGGCCCTTTCATCGTTAAATATGGCCAGAGGATTGCATATGATGCTGGTATGCCAAAAGATGCCACTGTCTCTTATGTGATTCGTGAAGACTAATGGAAGTGGCCTTTCCAAGCACTTGGGAACTCAAGGAAATAATTCTTAGAAGCCGTATAGACTATGAACCGCGGCCAACCGTGGAAGATGAATTCATACGGTTGGTATATAGAACCAAAACTTTTAATGTTGCAGCTACATGGGAAGCCATTAGAGAGCGAGATCCAAAGGTACATTGGCATTCTTTGCTTTGGTTTCCTAATCATATTCCTTGACATAGTTTCATCTTGTGGCTTGCTATAAAAGAAAGACTCAGTACCAAAGATAAGCTTGCGACATAGGGCATGAATGTTGATCCTACCTGCTCTCCTTGTGGCCAATTTAATGAAACCATGGACCATCTGTTCTTCTTTTGTTTGTTCTCAGCTGATGTAAGAGCTCTAGTCTTCCATAAATGCCACTTTTCTAAGCCAAACCAACCATAGAAAGAAGAAGTTGAATGGGCTACCAGAAGTTCAGTGGGAATAGTCTTCACAAAAGAGCCTGTAAACTTGCTTGGGCAACAATGATCTACCACATTTGGAAGGAAAGGAATGCCAAGGTCTTTAAAGGTCTATCCTCCTCATTTCCCTATGTTACCGAGGCAATTATGCATGATGTAACAGTTAGACTAGATTTTTGTAAGGTAACTACAGATGTTGTGAATGGGAGTCCTATCATAGTAATTTAACTTTGTAATGCAGGGGTATGCCCATAAGACAGTGTACATTATTTATTCTCCCATTAATTCAAATCTTTTTCAATTACCCAAAAAAAAAAAAAAACTATCGTAAGTCAGCATGGTTGGGAATCATGACTCTTCCTTTATATAAGAGTAGGCCATTCTGAATAACATAGGGATCACCAAGATTGTCTTGATGGAGTAAGGAATTGAGGTGCTAATTGTTGTATGTGGCCTAGCAAATATCATCCCAAAGACTTATTTGGAGGCATGAGATGGTTTGGAGGAAGGGACATTTTTTTCGCTATGAGAAAGAGTCTACTGTAGAATTTTCATGACCAAGTCAATAATGGATCTCATATTGATAGCCAATAATTTAGTAATCCACTTCTGCTGCTCCAAGGTACTAATTTTTTCTTTAAAAAATATTTGAGGTTATGATGATTTATGGAGATCAGAAATTTGCGCCCTAGGATATAAGGCCGCAATAGTCAAACTGCTTCAATGATTACCAATATTTCTTTGGCATAAATCAACCAACCTTGTTTCGCCTAGCCTAAGGCTTTACTAAGGTAGGCAATTGGATGACCCCCTTAAGATAATACCGTCCCTATTCCTCCTCCCAAAGCATCAGTTTCAATGATAAAGGTTTCCTTGAAGTTAAGAAAAGCCAAAATTGGCATCATTGTCATGGCATGCTTAAGGTCCATAAGAGCTTAGTCTATAGTAGAGCTCCATTGAAAATGACATTTTCAAAGCAAATTGATAAAGGGTCAAGTAAGGATGCCATAGCCTTTGATGAACTTACGGTAGGAACCAGTAAAGCCTAAGAAGCTACATTGTTTTGATATACTAGTTAGGCGTGATCATTCTTGCATGGTTGGAATTTTTCTTTGGGTCTGCTTGAACCTCATTGTGAGAAATAATATGCCCCAAATAATCAACTTCATTTTTTCCAAAAGTACATTTGGAAGGTTTCACAAAAAATTAGTGAAGATTAAGGATGTCAAATACCTAACAAATAAGATTCAAGTGTTCTTTCCATGTCTGGCAATAAACCAAAATATCATCAAAGAATACTAAGATGAAGCATTGAAGGTATGGTTGAAAAATATCATTGGTGGCTGCTTGGAAGGTAGAAGGGGCATTACATAGACCGAATGGCATGACAAGATATTCATAGTGGTTACAGTGAGTGCGGAAAGCAGTCTTGTGAATTTTTATTTTTTTTTTTTGGTAATTTAGTCTTGTGATTGTCCTCTGGATGTAGACAAATTTGGTGGTAGCTAGCCTGGAGATCCAATTTTTTGAAGAACATGGCCTCATGTAGTTTATCAAGCATGTCATCCACCATAGGAATCAGAAAACGATCCTTAATGGTTATCACATTTAGGGCCCGATAATCAGTACAAAATCGCCATGTCCCATCCTTCTTTTTGACAATTAATACAGGCAAAGAAAATTAGCTATTTACTAGAACAAACGAGCCCAGATTTGAGCATGTCTGACACTTGATGCTCTATTTTATCTTTTTGGAAATAAGCATAGTGGTGGGGTCAAACATTAATAGGTTGGGTTCTTCCTTCAAAATGATACGATGATTAAACTTTCGTGTAGGAGGTAAGCCCTTGGATTCAACAAGCACTGTTGAAATTTTTTTTAGAATAGCTTGAATATTAGGATGGATTACCTCTTCTTCGATTGAGTCTTCTATAGTCTACATGTAATAAATAAAGAACATACCACCTCATTTGATCTCCCTCTCTAGGTTTGCTATGTCCACCACTTGACTAGGTTTTATTTTTGGTGCTACCAATGTATATGTTTGATTATGCCACCTAAATGTCATTTCCATTGCTTTCCAATTACACATGACCGAGTTAAGTTCCTCGAGCCATTGAATACCCAACAAGACATCAAGGCTTGGAAGGACAATGAAAATAATGAAGCATTCAGTGGATAACATTGTATCGTTATTTTTACATTCTCTATCTTCTCTCAGTAAGGGACTCGTTTTCCATTGGCAACACTAACCCAAAATTCTCGTACTGGCGTGACTAGAAGCTAAAGCCTTTGAACAAGTCCTTGATCCGTGAAATTATGAATAGACCCATTATCAATTAAAATACTTACTGTCTGTTGGTTGATTGAAGCTTGGAACTGCATGGTCTGATCAGGGCATGAAACGAAATAGTCAGTTATTGGTTCTCCATTCTATTTACCCATTTCTTCTTCATTTGCATAGTCTATTGTTTGATCCTAACCTTATGGCTTTGTTTATGATTGTAGTGTTAAAAATGGGTTTGTTATCTCTAAGTAAAAAGGGCATCGAATAAAGCTATTCTAATCATTCTTTTTGTGGGCAAGCTCGATGGCTTCTCGAAAAGAGGTGGGGTTGGCCTAACGAGCCTCTTCTGCCAAATCTGCTTGCAGTCCCCTAACAAATGCTCCGATTAAAGTCAATTGAGGCCACCCTTATACTCAAACAGCCAGTTGCTCAAGCTCTTGAAGATATTCACACAATGACTCCATTTTGTAAATATAGGACAAAGCTTCATCGAAATTGACATGGGTCATTGGTCTGGGTGCATCATGAGTTCATTTTGGAACTCGACCCAATCCAATGTCCTCCCTAAATCTCAATACAACTTCTTTAACCATTATAGCCACAAATTGGCTTTACTTGTGAGGTGGAATATGGCAACAAACACCTTTTGTTGCTCAGGTGTGTGTTGGTTCTCAAAGAATTACTTCGCTCGATTAAGCCAAAACTAGTTCTTTATCGAAAAATTTAGGAAATTCAAAATGAATCACCCTTCCCATACCACTATAGGTGGGGTGCTCCTGTCAGTTGCTATGAGTTGTGGATCCTTCACCTTCTTCTTAGTGTGGTGTTTGATGCGATGCTTCCGTTGTAGCATCTGTTCTGTAAAGGTTATGAGACAAGAAGTCTTAAAACTCATACAGGGATTTTTCGAGTGCTAGCAACCAAAACCCATTCCCTACCTCAATTTGTTGGATGCCTTCCCGCCTTAAACATTGATTCCAAGTTGATCAATGCATTCTTGCTATGTTGCCATAGCTCTGATACTACTGCTAGAGAACCAAGAATGACAGAATAATTGTTCCTTTAATGGCTGGAACTTGCCCGTCTTTATTTTATTCAAATTGCATACCCAAATGTTTGGGTTACATAACTTTTTATACTAGTTTACCTACTACAAATTTAACCTTGATTCACTCTTCTTTTTAAGCAAAATGCTTGACTTATGGGCTGCATTATTTCAGAGAATTATTTTTAGTGAGGATTGATTTGCAAATGCTACAATTTCTCTCCAGTTTTTAGCTTCATTCCTTTCTTGTGCTTGATTTATGACCTTATTGGAAGCCATAATCTTTGGGTCAATAATTGTATTTTTCTTCCTCAATGTTTGTAGATATTTTGGGTTGGGTTTTCTTATGTGTTTAGTTCTAAGAGCCACATATTTTAATATTTTAATTGAATAAAAAATACCAATGCCTTTTCTTATAGAAACAACAATCTAAAATAATTTTCGTACAAGGTTTTTTCTTATTTTTTGGAAAAAAAAAAGTAGAACTAAAATTTACGAAGTTTCAACAAGAAATGCCAAATTGGGAATCTCCTTTTGTAATGGTTTATAGTGACATTTAATCGCCCGAAAGGGATGGGATATATTAGTATAGAAAATTTCAGTAAAACACATGCTTCAACTGTACAAGTCAATCCAACCATAAAAATTTGACATTTTCCATCTTATTAGGTAGTTAAATGATTTATTTAGCAAATGAGAAATAGTTGCGAGTCTGATTAAACTATAGTGATTTTGCCTACTCTCGTGAAGTGAGGGTTGGAAATAAGAAGATGAAGTTCGACTAGCAATACATTTTTACCAATTAGCTAAAGCATAGAATTAAATTTTCTTAATACAAAACAAAACCATTTATACTTCAGGTTTAATGGAATAACACCCTACAGTGTCATTCTCTCGAGAACTCTCTTTAGAAACTCAATACAAAAGCCTGATAATGTTTTCATATATTTTGGCATACATGGTCACTTGTCAAATTTATTTTATTTTGTTGAATACTACCACTACAAGAAAAGTGGACTACAGTGACAACAATAGTTGTCACTAAAAGTATATTTTTTGTCACAGAAAACTTTTAGTGACGACATCAGTGACGACAGAATGTTGTCACAAAAAACTTGTCACTGTATCTCACATTTCTTGTAGTGCGTAATTACTACATTTAATTTATGATAGTTAATTTGGTGGAATAATACATAGATCATCAACTAGTATGCCATAGGAAATAATAGCGTTATAGAATAAAAAAAATCTACAAAAAATTAAAAGTAATAAGTAAAATAGTTGTGACATATCACTTGAAAAAATAAAAACTATAAAAGTGTATTTTATTTGACAAAATTATACAAAAATTACTTAATTTTTAAAATTGATAAAATCGGCTATAAAATCAAAATTTTATTAATTTTACGTTCTAAAATTAAAATTTTATTTATTTTACTTTTATTAAGATTATAAGTAAAATCGAATAAGTTTTCTCATTTTAATACCATAGGATCGTAAAATTTTAATAAAATTTTAATAACATTGCGTACATCAACTCACTCAATAGTTAGTGTGACTAAAGTGACGTGGACATTGCCCACATGATTACTAGAAAACACAACTACCGAATTAATCCCCCAAAAGAATTAATAAATAAAACTAATTAAACTGAAAGTGGAAAAGCTATACCTAACCACAGCAATGGCGATGAAAAGTTAATTCATTATAACAAGCAAAGTATCATAAAGCATGTCATCAAATTGCTTTGTGTGGCCTAGACCCGTCAACAGTTTCCATTTTTTTCCTCCATGTTTACTCACTTTCCATTTCTTTGCTCTTTGAATAAATGTTACGTTGTTTTGCTCAATTTTGTTAACGCCAAAAGTTGTTGGACAACTATGGATTGGTTTGGTGCAGTAAAAACAACGAAAACAACGAAAAATATGATTTGAGAAAATTTTTTAACATTTGGTGCGCAGCCACCAAATCACATTTTTCAAATATCAATAGTAAAACTTTTTAACTTTTGTGTTAGCTTTTTGAAAAAAAAAAATTTGGTCTGTCAGAACGGTTTTGTGTTCACTTTTTGACTTTTACAAATTACTTTTTGGAGAGAGAAACCGTCCGAACAGTTTTTTTTTTATTCCGTCAGAGTTTTAAGTCATAATTTATTGAAAGTGGTTAAAAAATTATTGGGATTTGTAGAAAAATTATTAGAGTTTATGTAATATTATTGGCATTTGTAAAAAATTAATTGGAGCTTGTAAAATTTATTAAACCAAACCAAACCAAACTAAGCCTCATCCCACTAGGTGGGGTCGGCTATATGGATTTGACGACGCCAAGAAAATTTATCTAGAGCCATGTCCTCTATTAACTC
>JAVXUM010000037.1:16115728-16127775 GCA_035590655.1 Pouteria glomerata
TCCATTTTTAAGCCGGTATATAGCAATTTTGTCTTGTGGGTCCACTATGTAACCGTTGTGCTAGCTCTGATAGTTGAAACCGTGTTTGCATGTTGTGAATGTCTTACACTCACTCCCTGGGTCCCCGGACTCAGGGCGTGACAGGATCCCTGCTTTGAGTCATAAGAAGCTTGTAGGACGGCTGCCAGAAGATCTATCGTGCAAGGTACGTGGTTTTAAGGTTTTGGCAGATTTTTAAAAATCCTATGTGTCCTTGTTTGTTCAGTTTAAGCTTTTGAATACACCTAGAGTTTACACTAGATAGAATATTCATCAAAGTGTGCTTTAGATTGAATAATAGTTCTCTCATTTACTTAGCCACCTGTTTAGGTGTAGATCTGAATGAGTTCAAGTTTTTAAGCATTGAGGATTTAACAAAGGTGCCGAGGATTAGGCGTTCATGCCTTCGAGGAGTTGGAGACCTTTCACTAAAAAGTTGGTGAATTGAATACTCGAAATTAACAACATTGAGTGGGGAAGTCTAATCCATTACGAGATTGAGATTATAACCAACATTTTATTTTGTGAAAGTTTTGAGGTTTTTCCTGGTTTAGGTTTTCTCATTAGATTTGTGCCTTTTCTATTTACTATTTCCTCATAGCAAGTACGTTTGCACAAAAATATGATCCTATTTTCTTTGCTAGATGAATCCCCCTAGAGAAAGCAATTCGAGCACAAGACCTACATGGTTTGATAGAATGAACTATGCATACTAGAAGGTCCACATGAAAGCTAATCTGATTTCTCTTAATGTCAATGTGGGACTTATCATCGCAAATGGTTAGATGAAATTGACTCTTACAATCAACAACAAAACTGTTGAAAAACGAATGGAAATGTGGACTAGGGCTGAGCAAGAAATAGCTAAATAGAATTATAAGGCCCTAAGTGCAATATTTTTAACTGTCTCAATGGATGAGTTTTGAAGGGTATCAAGTTGTGAGATTGCCAATGATGCACATACTAGAGGCGCACAAAAAAAAATCGACCAAACCAAAAATTGAACCTTTCCGACTACTTTGGTTCCAAGTTGGTTTGAGTCTATACCATTTTCGGTTTAGTTATTGGTTAAAAATTTGAAAATTTGCAAATTGATATTTTCAGTTTAGTTTTTAAGTTAACATAAATTTAATCCAAACCAATCAATCCAAAAAATATAATATATAATATTATTAAATATAAAACTAAATAACTAGGGTTACAACTGGATAGTGGGCAATGGGTACACTTAGCCACCTCTTTCATTCCTTTTATCTCTCTCAGGTACTTTATCTTCTCCTCTCTATTCTCTTCCTCCCTATCTTCGAACATAGCAGATCAGTTGCACAGTCACTTAATCACGCAGCTCTATTGTTCAATTACAAGTTCGTCACTTAATTACACAGCTCACTACTTAACTTTTTCATTAGCAGCATCGTTGACTACTTTACATCGACATCGTGATTGCTTCCTCGCCTTTCATCAAAGGTTTAGCTCTATCACCATTCTCTTTTTTTGTCTTTGCTTAGATATATAATATGTGTCTATATTCTCACTTTTGAATGTTAGGAACGACAGTTTATTTGTATTAAAGAAAACAAAATGAATGCATACATATGTCTAAATATTCAATGTTTGTGTTTTTAAATTAATTAGCTTATAATAGATGAGATTATCTGGTTTTTATGACTTCATTAAGGTTTTTCCAATTGGAAATAGCTACACAATGATTTGCTTAGGTTAAAATTGTTTTTACTTTGTTTGTGTTTTGTGACATAGACTTCGATCATCTATGTATTGGCTGAGCAATTGTGATGAGAGGTTAGAAATTCAAATCCACATTTTATTTTCTATTGCAAATTTCCTAGGATTACTGAAAACAAATTCTATTTGCTTGCTTAGGGATGTGAATAGAAACAAAAAAGTAAAAGAAATGAAATAAAGAAAAAGAAAAGAAATTCAAACTTTTATATTCTCTTATTTTTTTTTATATATTTTCAATAAAATAAAAGGTCATTCATAATTTTTAATTTGGAACCAGGTCTTCTCTTCCTAGAAACTTAGATGGCTTGCAATATGATATAGAATAGAGATATGACAAACTTTCTCATTTTGTTTTTACTATGTTACTCACACATTGGGAAATTACTTTGTACTTTTAACCTTACTACAAATACTCCTGATTAATTGGATGTTATTCTTCCGACATATTTATAATAGGTGTTGAAATTTCTTCCCTATGGAATGAAAAGTGAATAAAACCCATTTTATGTTGAATTGCTAATGAGTTTATTTGTTATGAATCTTATGAAAACTGTCTTGATAGAGGACAACAAATTCTTACCACTTAAAATTTTACTCTCCAACAAATATTTTCTTGAAATTATTTTCTGTCATAGCTAGTAGAATGTATTGTTGAATAATTTTGCTTCCTCTTACAAGTATATATGATTAACAGACTTAAAATTTAACTATATTTGTGCTATACAAACTTAATCCTGATAAAAAAAAATTTCCTTTATATTTATTTGTTAGATGTCAATTCTGGAAGACACAAATAAGCCTACATAGAACTCAAAAATACTGTTACCTCAAAAGTACAAGTAAAGAAAAAGAAACCCAAAAAATAAAATATATGGGATTATTTTACAAGAGTAGAGAAGGATGATAGCAGTAGTCTTGATAGGGCAGCATGTAATTCTTGTGCCATGAAGTATTCCTGTTCTAGTGTTAATGGTACTAGTACTTCATGGAAACATTTGAAAAATTGTAAAATATACCTTGGTAATATGTTAGACAAAAGAAAAAAAAAAAGCATTATCTTTTCAACTTGATAGTGATGAAGGGGAAAGCTAGCTTGTAAGTTGGAAGTTTGATCAAAAATTCTATAGGAAAACACTTGCTAGAATGATTGTAGATGAGTTGCCCTTTAGATTTGTGGAACTTGAAGGGTTTAGATCTTTTTGTAATGCTATGCAACCAAAGTTCAAACTAATGTCACGTATAACCATGGCTAGAGATTGCTTAGAATTGTACGCTAGTGAAAGGAGAAAATTGAAATATGCATTAACTAGTACAACTTAACATGTTTGCTTTTACCACAGATTTGTGGACTTCAATGCAAAACATGAGTCAACACATTCTATTGATAAAGACTAGAAATTAATAAAAGAATTCTTAACTTTTGTGTAACTTATAGTCACAAAGGTGTGAAAATTAGCTAAGCAATTAAGTCATGCATGCTTCAATGGGGTATTAAGAAGGTGTTTACTATCACAGTTCACAATGCTAATTCTAATGATACTATTGTGATGAACTTGGAGAAGATCTCTAAAAGAAATGGGTTTGTGTTAGATGGTGGATTTTTTTGATATGAGTTGTTATACATATATTTTGAATTTAATTATGAGAGATGGAATTGCAGAAATAAAAGATTTTATTTGTCAAATTTGTGGTATAGTGAGGTACATTAGGAGTTCAGCACAAGAGCACAACAATTCAAAGAATATTGTTTGTAAGATGAAATTAATTCCCAAGCCTTTTTATGTCTCGATGTACCAATCATATGAATTTATATATATGTAATGTTGGAGTCTGTATTAAAATTTCAAAAAGCATTTGAATGCTTGGAAGAACAAGAACCATATTTTGGCATTGATCTTAAGGATAGAGTTCCTAATGAAAGTGATTGGAACAATGTTAGGACACTAACAAAATTTTTAAAGAAGTTTTATGATATTACTAAGCGTTTGTCGGTGTCCTTATATGTCTCTTCAAATTACTATTTTCATGAAGTTTATAAAGATGAACAATTTTTGCATGATTGGTCCAAGAATAGTGACATTATTTAAGTTCCATGGCTAAGAAGATGAATGAACTATTTGATAAATATATAGGGAAAATTGATAAAATCAACTTGATGTTATTGGTTGTGATAGTGTTGGATCCTTGTTATAAATTGAGGTATGTGAAGTTTTATTATGCCAAAATTTATTCTAGAAAAAAAGTAAGCAAGTTGGTTACAAGAATAAGAGAGCTTATGGATCGTATCTATGTACACTATTAAATGGTTGATTCTACTTTAAGTGCTACAAGTACGTTGGGTTAAGATTCAAATGTGATAGAAATTGATCAACTAGATAATGATGCTTGTGAGGATGATCTATAATTTGAATTTTTGAATCAATTAGAAGAAAAAAAGAAAAAGAAAAAGAAGAAGAAGAAGAAAGTGTGGATTCAAAATCAGAGATGAATATGCACTTTGAGGAAAGTGTTGAAAGGGACAATAAGAATTTTGAATTTTGTTGGAATGGTGGAAAATAAATTCCTTTAGGTATAGAGTTCTTTCACAAATGGCAAAGGATGTTTTAGCTATTCCAATTTCTACCGCTGTTTGTGAATCAACATTTAGTATAGGAAAACGTGTACTTGATCAATTTCATAGTTCTCTTACTCCTAAGCTAGTAGAGTGCTTGATTTGCACTCAAGATTGGTTATGAGCTTCTCCTTTGCCAATTGAAATTGAAAAAAAATTGGATGAACTTGAGGATCTCTAATTCGTTATGGCTTACTGTTTTTTCTTTATAATTTTGCAATTTAAATGATATCACTAAACTTTATATTAAGGGGCTTTTTGTTTCTATTTTTAGTTATAACAGAGGTGTCTAAAGATTTTAATGAAATTTCAGCTATGGGCAATACCATTAGAGAATAAATAATCATACGAATTCAAGGTACAATTCAATGTCAAAAAATGTAGCTTACTAATTTAACGCATGCATACATTTTTTTAAAGATATATTTTGGTCTGTGTTATCTAGAGAAATTTCCTTTGCTATTATTGCCTTATTACTTTGTTGTATACTAGTATTATAACATCATAAAGTATGTCTGTCTTAACATAATTTTATGTTAGTTCTATCAATAAATTGGTTTGGAGAAGCTTTTCCCATCTCAGGCTGTATATAGAAATTGGAATTGGAATTAAAATTGAAGACAAACTAAAGCTCTCCTATCAAAGGCCCAAAAATTTTTTGTTTCTTTTTTTGTCAATTTACTTTATCTACTTCAAGGAAACAAATTTCAATTGTGTTTGCAGCATACAATTTGTAAGAACACTTATAGTTTAGGTAGAGTAACTAGATTTTAGGTGTTCAAAACATACATACATTGATTTTCTTCTGAGTTCTTCTTATTTGAAAATCTATCTCTATAAAGGAAAAATAAATATAATTTCTGATTTCACAGTAAGTTTTGCTCTTTTACTCTACATATTCAGTTCAAATTGACTAGGCAATGAGTTGTATGTAGTAACTAATTTTATTTTGTTTTTAATTTTCAGTTAGAGTTTTGTATGACGCAAAGCAATTAAGTTGAAAGATACAGGAATTGGACGATGGGCATTGGGCCGATCAATGAAGTTTAATTTCATTTTCGTTTTCATTTTTGTATTATGGAGGACAATGATTGTATTATTTTAGTTTAATTGATATTTTATTATGAAATTGTATTTTTTTTGAGTGATATTATGGGATTGTATGTTATTATGGATTATAATAATGTTGGTTAATTTTTTTAAGTGATTTGCCTTGTTACCTTCATAAACTTTTTTTAAGCGATAAATGTGTAATTAGTAGACCCGACCCAACTTGAAAATAGGCCAGACCCAATCCAAAATCGTCTAAACCAAAAATGGAGCCAACCCAACCCAAAATACTCTAAACTGAAAATCAAACCTAAGCAACCCAATTTTTTTAGTTCAGTTTGGCTCGATTCCAATTTAAAATTAATTTGGTGTTAGACCCAATTTTTGGAAAATGAAAAAATCAGTTCAGTTTTAGGTTAAGCATAAATCCTGAACTAAATTGACCCATACACACCTCTAGCTTGAACCATCGTAGAGTAAACTGATGAAGGTAATCCTACAGTAGAAGTCAAAACTGCAAAAGATAACATCTAAGTTTGAGAGTTTAAAGATGTCTGATGATGAAATTTTTGATCGCTTCTATGCCAAGCTGAGCAATATAGTCAACTTCAGGTTCAATTTAGCATAACCAATTTCTAACAACAAAATAGTAAAAAATATCTTCTGCTCTTCCAATATCTTTCCAAGCTAAGGTCATTGCCATTAAAAAAACAAGAGATATGGATGCTATGTGTGTAGAAGATTTGGTTGGCTCCCCGTAGATGTTTGTAGCCATCATGATCAAACCCAAGAAAATGAAGCGGGTTGCACTTAAGACGGTGAAAAGAAAACTCCTTTTCAAGTGATGATAAGTCAATCGCTTCCCTTGAAGAAATTCAATTATACACGAGGAAGATTCAAAAATTCTTCAAAAAGAAGGATGGTAAGCCTGAGAAACAGAAGAAGAATTAAAAATCAGAAGCTAAAAAACTCTAAGAGAAAAAAATAAAAAATAAAAAAAGATAAGAACTTTAAGGTTGTGAAGTGCTACGAGTGCCAAGATTATGACTATATAGCTTAGGATTGTGGAAATAAAAAAAAACAAGAAGAAAGTCCTAAACATAACTATGGATGGCTTAGACAAGTCTAGTACTTCCTCATCTTTAAAAGATTATCCAGAAAATTTTACTGCACTCACAGGCCAAGCTAGTATCTCCATAAATTTCGCAAACTCTTCTTCCTCTAAAACTAAGAAAGAAGAATCATCTAAAAGTGAAGTTGAAGAAGAGAATGTAGAAGATAAAGTGGATGTTGAAGAGACATATGAATAGTTATACCAAGACTGCCGCAAACTTCACAAACAAAATAAAAATGTAAAGAATAAGTGCTGAAAATAGAGAAAGGCATCCTAAAAGTTGCCTTAGAAAAACTACAAGATAAACTTAAAGGCATTGAAGAAAACAATAAATCTCAAGAAGATTTGTTGAATATCTTCAAGGCAAAGCTAGAACAGAAAGATAAGGAGTTGAAAAATGCTTTATACAAGCTTTAATCTATGTATTCTAAGATGAATACTGCATCTTCTCAACTTGATGAAATCCTTGGGTTGTAACAGAGCCCAAGTGACAAAATGGGACTTGGCTACATAGAAAAGAAAAAGACAAAAGATGAAGCCTCAACAAGTGAGCAGAAAAAGCCTAAGGTGATTTAGTTCTAGTGTTAGACTTTTGCTCTAAAAACTGTTAAAGCTCCTCAACCAAAGAAAAGTAATCAACGAGCAACTTATTTTTCAGAAACCCCAAGGTATGCCTTCTAATGTTCAACATAATTTTGTAGTATACCTGGGCACATAAGGCCCCATGTCATAAACTAGTTGACTTTAAGCGTAAAATGGTCAAAGTGGTGTTGCAACATAAATTCCAGCACGACACTATGTTAGTATTTTGGCCATAAATTTTCACTCACAACTCTGATTGAAGCTATTATTTTTTGGATTGGAAAGAAGACTCAAAGGGTTATAACTTTTGTGTTTTAACTGAAGCTTGAATTGATCATCTTGAGGGTCAACATCATATTGAAAGTCAGAGATAGAAATTTGCCCAAACCCTGGGCACCCGTACAAGCTTGAGTGCCTTCATATACTGTAAGGCAAACACCCATAAAGAGTGGATTTTGGCTGGTTTGATGTGGCATTTCATTGAACACATGGTGAGCATGAACCAGGGTACCCGCACTACATGCCCAGGCACCTAGCTTGTGTAGCTGAACTACCGACCCTTTATTTTTTTTTATTTGTAATGTTTTGACCATTAGAACCTTAAGTTATACTTTTATATAAAATACATGTACACGTGGTCAAAACTCTCTATCTCATCTCTCTTTTTCTTCTCCATTCTCTTTCTTTTAAGTTTTTCTTTTCCTAGTTTAGTTTAGATTAGGGTTAGGATTTTAAAATTTTCACAAATTTTTTTTCAAAAGATATCATCCAACCTAGCAATGCATTTACGATTGTTAGGTTAAGTTATTATCTCATTTGATATAACCACTACTATCCCATTATCGGATATGGTTTTTAGTCAAGATATTTTAGTTATTTTATTTCATATGTCATTATCTTGCCATAGTTTCTAATTTTTTCACTCCGCCATTCTCAACTCAAACAATATCTAATCATTCCTTAAATCCAAATTTAGTTTAGGTTAAATTAGATTCATCTACTAAAACAAAAGAACAAGTCTAGTGCTTTTAACACAGTCCTTTGCGTGGAAAAACTGACTGGTACTCTATACTATTTTTATAAATTTAAATTTGCTACTTACAACGACTCGTGCACTTACAAATCAAGGTCATAAAACTTCACAGCATTAGCCCATTCGAGTGTACACATTCAACTTACCTTGAGGAACTAGCCAAACCTATGAGGCAATCTCATAGAAGATTAAATCCCAGTATGAAAGAGGTAGTCAAAGAAGAGGTCTTGAAGTTGTTGGATGTTGGGATCATATATCCCATTACTGACTTAAATTGGGTTAGTTCAATCCAAGTTATCCCTAAAAAGTCTAGAGTCACAGTTTTTAAAAATGAGAATGAGGCATTGATACGAACTAGGATTTAAATTAGATGGTGCATGTGCATTGACTGTAGAAATTTAAAGTTATGACAAAGAAGGACCACTTTTTTTTGCCTTTCTTAGATTAAGTATTAGAGAAGGTCATGAGATGACCATTTTATTGCTTTCTTAATGGTTATTTCAGTTGTTACCAGATAGAAATTGCTACTGGTAACCAAGACAAAACCACTTTCACATGTCACTTTAGAACTTTCGCTTATAGATGCTTGCTCTTCGGGTTATGCAATGCCCTTATTACGTTCTAGAGATATATGATAAGCATCTTTTGTGACATGGCTGAGGAATTCTTAAAAGTTTTCATGGACGATTTTTCTGTGTATAGTGATAGTATTGAATCGTGTTTAGAGAATTTGAGGAAAATGCTTATTAGATATGAGGAAAAGTGTCTAGTTCTAAATTTGGAAAATTGTCACTTTGTGGTGACACAAGAAATTGTCTTAGGGCCTATTGTCTCATCTAGGGGGATAAAGGTTGATAGAGCTAAGATAGAGATTATCCAAGAGCAATCGATCCACAGGTGTGTACGTGATATTTGATCTTTCCTTGGCCATATTGGTTTTTACTAGCGTTTCGTAGCATCATTTAGCACTATAGCAAAGCCCTAGAGTAGTCTTTTTGCTTAAGACATTCCATTTAAGTGGACATCATCGTACCAACAGGCTTTTAATTGACTTAAGAGTAGTCTTAATTTTACATTAATTTTACCATTTGAGTTAATGTGTGATGTGAATGACTGCGTTGTAGGTACAGTATTAGGTCAGAGGGTAGATAGGAAACCACATGTGATTAATTATGCTCGTAAGTACCCATTTAGCTCGATAATTCATTTTAGGGTCTGGAAGTGAGACTGGCATCTAAATGTGGCACACCAAATTGGAATTTTAAAAGTTGTTATCTTAGCCATATGCAAGTATGGGTCTTACATCTCTCTATTCTTCTATGCTTTCTTTCTGTAGCCGAGCCATACCCAATGGTTTTGCAGTCTTTTTTTGGCTAAAATCTGGTGATATTCCCATGATCTAGCTTATTCTCAACATCTCCTATTTGTTTTGGGCGATTTCACTGTAAGAAATCCAAGAATCCATGAAGTTTATCAAGTGTTCATTGTGCTCTTCAACTTTTCTCTATGTTCTTCACGTTATTAAGTTGTTCTTCAACTTATGGTAAGTGCTTGCTTGATTGCAGTGTATATCAACATTGGCTTAAACCTTAAGTGCAAGGTGTCTATTGAAGCACAATAATTGGTAAGTACCAGATCGTATCCATAGAGAGTCATGAGAGAAAATTGGTGAACAAATTGATTTGAAAATTCTTAAGTGAAATTAAACCTCACAAAGAATTATAGGAATCATTACTTAAGTTGAAATGGTGATTAATTTTGTAATTTCTGTTTTAAACTACGTATAAAGAATTCTTGGATCCAAACCAAATCAAGTATTGAGTTATAAAGAAATTCAGTGCATCAAAATAACTTAATCTAAACTTAGAAGAATAGATCGGATGATTTTATGAAATGTAAAGCAATTTGGAACAATTGATCATTGAACTAGAATCGAAAATAAGCACAAAATCTTGGTTGAAACCTCACATCAAATATCTAATATGCATAATACATAATTGTAACATAAGAAATTCAACGTAGCAATCCACATAGAATTCCTTGAGAAATGCATGAAAATTCTAATGAGAAATCATATATTTCAATCATGAATTATACAAATTCAAAGTTCAATTAGGATCTCAAGTAGAATTCAATAATAAAATCGATTCAATCATCAATTGAACCTTGATATGTAGAAATAGAAATTTGAAGCTCACGTCACCTTGAAATTTCATACAATTCATCTACTACCATTGATTTGAATCTTAGATATGGGACAACTCACTCATAGTTGAAAGAGAATTAAAACTTGTATTAAATGAAAATATTATTCACGAGGAAATTGAGAAAGAAAATGAAATTTTCCTAGGAAACGAACAACACTACTAGAAATATTAGTTTGGAAACTTGAGCAATCCCTTTTGGTGGTCACTATTGCCACATTAGCAACTGCTTTTTGGTGATCGCAATAGAATTATTCGTGGCAACAAAATTCGAGCGACAGTCGAAGCGATCACTAATGTTACAAATGCAACAGTTTTAGCAATTGCCAAAATTGGTCGCTAATATTGCCATTATAAATTGCATAGAACTTCTTTTTCTTCCCTTGTCTTTCTTTTTTTCTCATCTTCTTTCTTTTAGCAATTGCCAAAATTGGTCGCTAATATTGCTATTATAAATTGCGTAGAATTTCTTTTCTTCCCTTGTCTTTTTTTTTTCTTTCATTTTCTTTCTTTTTTCTTTCCCTGCACTTTGTTCCCGTACTTGTCTGCCCCTCCTGCCTCTCTCGTCAAAACCACCACTAGTCGCCACTATTAGTAAGTTCTCTTCCTTATTCTCCTTCTTTCTCCCTCCCTAGTTCTTTTTTTGTATATATTGTATATATATTATAACCCCCTTTTCTTTTGGTGTTATTTTTTTTATCAGATTTTGAGTTCATGAGATCGATTAACATATTTTTTCATAATCTTGATCTTCTCTTAATTATATCTCAGGTACTTTTGTAATTTTTTTTTATTTTATACACTATTTTTTTAAATTTTTTTGTTCTCGCATCTGATTGTAATGTTAGGAATGATATGTTGTAATTTGTTTTATACATAGTTTTCTATTTTTTTATTTTTGTGTTAATGAAATGTTAGGAGATTTGATAATGTTGTATTTTTTTTCTTTTATGCACTGTTTTCTTTCTTTTTTTTTTTTTAATTTAATTTTTTGTTCTTGTATGTGAATGTAACATTAGGATTGATATGTTGTAATTTTTTTATGAACTGTTTTCTAATTTTTTTTTTTTATTTTTGTGTTAACGAAACGTTGGGAGATAATGTTGTATTTAATTATAAGTTGATGATGTATTTGTTTTACTTTTTTATGTACTATTTGATGTTGTTTATATTGTCATTGGTGTTGTGGTGGTGGTGTTGTAATGTTGGTGGTGAGATGGGGGTGAAGAGGTTAAGAAGGTTGGGGTTTTGTATTTGAGGGTTGACGACGGGGAGAAATTATTTTTTATTTTTTTATTTATTAATTAAAAATTAATTTTTTATTTTATTTTATTTTTGTCTTATATAATATTTTAATTAAAAATATAAGTTTTTTGATAATTTATATATATTATTAGCATTCATTAAAATAATTTAAAAATAATTTTAAATAGAAAAAAGTAATTTTGAATAAATTATTTTATTTTATTGAACTAAAAATTTGAAATTATAAATACATGAATTTTTCTAAATTCAAAAATATTTTTCAATTACTTGTCAAATTCACTGCATAACAAAAAGTTAATTGGTTTTTGTACGTGAAATTGAGGGTATTTGTCACGCCCCGAGTCCGGGGACCCGAGAGGTGAGTGAATCACACACAACATGAACTCCTAAGCCAATAACATCAGA
>JAVXUM010000037.1:16127875-16141072 GCA_035590655.1 Pouteria glomerata
ACATTGGCATGCTTAGCACACACCCGCGCGCAACCCCTTAGTTTTTTTTTTTTTTTGAAAGGTCACTTGCGCGCAACCTGAAGGTTATAACTCCAGTCTCTATTTATTTACTAGGGTTTGGCTGTATCCACCCGAACCACAACTCCGTCTTCCGTGGTCAACTCACAACCACCGCTGAAAACCCTCAAACGTCAAGGTGTTGTGTTCCTTCCTTTGTTTAAGCACACCCACTGGTTCAGCCTTCATCCCTCTTATTTTTATCTAATTTTTTCCTACATTTTCTTTCACGGGGCTTAACAGTACAGTTCACCAGAGACAATATTTGCTTCTTTTTATTTATTGTTTGAATTATCTTATTGTGGAATTATAGCGAAGGGTTATAATTTTAGTTCCTCCCTTTTTCTCTCTCTTTCTGGTCTGCGAAATAGTGTTTGGGAGTTATGGTCAGGAAACATGGATGGCAGCTGCCGGCTCACACCTTTCAGGTTTGGTTCAGTCTTCTCTCTCAGCTCATTTTCCTGGTCTCGCTACCTTTGTTGTTGTTTGACAAATCTTATTTCTTGACAGCTAATTGTTGTTTAAAATATTGACCAGGGCTTTGCATCAATTAGTAATTTCCCGATGTGGGTAGTTGGTTGTTCATGTTAGAAATAGGTTAAATGATCCATGTTTTCTGTGTGGGTTTTCACTTTGTAGGTGAACACTGTCTAGTTTCTATGTTCATTCTTTTCCGTTGAAGACCCTGTTTTACTTTTACGGGTCTGATTCAATTTTTATCAAATTTTAAGAGAGTGATTGTATGCCTTCTGCTTTTTTAAGTTGTATGTTTTAAAATCAGTTATGCCGATGTTTCACTCTGATAATAATATTTCTCGCCCGTCACTTGAAATCATGGTCCTACTGCTATCTGAACTAGTGAGTGTGCATAAATTGAACTAGTTCTTGAGGAGGGTTTGTAAGGTGGTGAGCCCGTAACATTCTTTGAGGTCATTGTTAACCAACCAAGCTATGCAGTATGACGCATCAAGGGCTCTAAATCATCTTCTTCGCCTGATTTACCAATGGCTTGTGTGGCTGCAGACATTGTTACTGATTTGGTTAAGGTTTAGCACCATTAAGGTGTCCAATCCTGAAATCACCTTTCTCAATCTTCTCTATTGTGCTAGTCAAGGACTCCAAAGCGTTGCCCATGACTTATCCATTGATTTGATGGCCTAGCCTAAGTTAGATTTGAAAAATTGAAACACCGGTATCTTATGTTATCATGAATGACGTTACCTCCTCCGCCTCTTCTAGTGGACCGTTACCTCCTCCACAAAACCACTCAGCCTCTCCTCGTAGTACCTCTCGACCTGCTTGAGTACTGCCCCATAGCCTGTTTCTTCTGGATTCTAGAGAAATTATGACAAACACTGCTGCCCACTTCTCGTCTATCTTTCAAGTTTCCATGTCAATGGCAATGCTACCACCCCTATGATGCCACCAAATACTAGAGCCCCCTCTCGCCAATCATTCGAGCAAACCTGCCATTTTGCCATGAAGGTTTGACTCGTCTAAAGCACACCCTTTGCCATCTCAGCCTCTAAACTCTCTTCCTTGCATCTCCCCTTCCAAACCCCAACCTAACCTCATGACCACCTTCATCACCCAGAGGTGTATGCATATCAAGAGCTTGGGAGTTATACAATTAAGGGGGCGTTTGGAGTAGTAAAAAATAAGAAAAAATAAGAAAAAATGAGATTTGGGTTGATTTTAGGTGTTTGGTGTTTAATGTTAGAAATGGAGTTTTTTGGAGAAGAATAGTGACACTTTTGGACTTTTGTGGTAAAAAGTAAGAGAGAGAAACCGTGGGAATAGTTTTTGGGATCTGTTCTCACAGATTTCTGTCAAAAATTTTGAACTTTTGCATAATTTTGTTAAAACCATTAGAACGGTTTGGCAAATCCGTTCTAACGGATTTAAAAAATTTAATATAAAATAGTGACAATGGTACTTGCTTGAAAGCTTTTGACTCGAAGAATATAATTGTCAAAAAATTTTACGCATTCGGTTAATCTTTTTTAAGATTTTTTATTTTTTTAGTGAAATATTGAAATTTTTTGAATATAGAAAAGGAGAGAATGTGTAATAGAGAGTTTTAGTGATTTATAGAGGTTGTTGGAGATTTGTTTTGTTTTTTGTAGTTTGAAGGCAAACCAAACGCCCCCTAAGATGAGATGCCATAGAAGTAGTTTTATTCAAGCGTACTTGGACGATTGGTACAATTTTGTCTACACTGGATTCAAGCCTTTGATTCGAGTCTTCTAAAATATATGTGCTCACATGATTTGCACTCTCCATTTGTCTCCAAAACCTTCCTTCAGCTTACATCACCATGCTCTTTGGAAGCATGTACTTGGTGCTTCATCTTCTTGATGTTGACGAGCAGCTATTTGGGCCGCCATCTTAGTTTTCCTAGATATGAAGGGTCTTCTCTCGACCCATGACGGAATTTCAAACCAAAACTCACTGTTGTTAATGTTTACCAATGTCGAAATATGTCTACCGTTCTCTCTACTCTTATGTGTTGAACTGAGATTTCGCTATTCTCTGTATCCCCATTAATCTTCGGGAATCCCACACATGTCCCCAATGTCTCTGAAGATGTTTGCTCGCAAATGTTGCAGTAATCCAGTGGCTCTAACCCAGACATGCTCTTGAGCAACAACCCCGTGGATGCCAATGTTCCATCAACAATGGACTTCCTCTCAGACTTTTGCACCTTTTGCATTACTCATTGACAACCTCCTTTGGAACAAAGTTGAAGAGGAAGCAATCGTCTCTCATCTATCGAACCTTGGCACCCCCTTTCACTTGCTAAGGCCCTTACGCTCCACTTCTAACCTCTGAGAGTTCTAGCTTTAGTGTTCTTGTCTCCCCAACTCGACTCACCAAACATATTTCCCACTTCTGCCCTTCTTTCTTGCTTAGGCCCTTTCGAATGCTTAATTGCCAATCAACACATACGCCCTTGACAGGACTTTGGAGCCTTAGCTACTGCTAGGTGCTACTTCTACCTTGGTGTAGGACTATAACCCTTTTTACCATCACTTTCTTTGTTTTGGGTCAAACTCCGATAGTAGACTCCAAAAATCCCCATCCCTCACTCTCTCTGGAATCTTATGGAGTGATGCTATTTTAACTGCATGTTATTTAATTAATCACATGCTGTCTTCTGTTCTCAAGGTACTAACCCCTCATCTTGTGTTGTTCCCTAGCACTTCGGATTTTTGGTTGCATTTCATTTGTTTATTAGCTTGCTACTGGAATTGATAAATTGGATGCCCATGCTCATAAGTGCATCTTTTTAGGGTGCTCTAGGTTACAAAAAGTTTATCGTTGTTATAGTCCCTTTTTTAATCGATTCTTTATTTGTGCAGATGTCACTTTTTTGAGCGTATCCCATTTTTTCTCGGCCTTAGTCCCAACATATCTTTGATGAGAGTCTTTCTTTTCCTCTTATCCTAATTGAATTTGTTTCGGATGGTCACCATACTCCTCTAAGTCCAAATAGTCGTTTGTCTTGTCTTGATTTGCATGTATACACTTGGCGTCAAGTAGTGACTACTCAACCTATTACTTCATGTGCTTTGCCACCAGCTCCTCTCATCTCACCTACTCTTATTAATGATTTAGATGTTCCTAATGCTCTTCGGAAGGGTAAATGTTTTTGTACCTTTCATCCTATCTTTGATTTTGTATCTTATGATGCATTGTAACCCTCATATTGTTAATTTGTTACTTCTTTATTCTTTGTTTCTATCCCTAACTTTGTTTCTGAAGCAGTTTCTCACCCTTGGCGGCGTTTTGCCATGAAAGATGATGTGTTTACTCTCGAGCCAATGATGCTCTGGAACTTGTTGCTCTTTTTCCTGATAAGTCAGTGATTGGTTATCGTTGGGCATATATTGTTAAGGTTCCTCCTGATAAGTCATGGTTGGTTATCGTTGGATATATTCTGTTAAGGTTTATCCTGATGCAATGTGGACAGGATAAAGGCGCATTTAGTAACAAAGGGATATACATAAGTTTGTGGCCTGAATTTCTTTTAGACGTTTTCTCCTGTTGCTAAGATTACATTTGTTCATCTTATTATCTCTTTAGTTGCATTTTATCATTAGTCTTTATGCCAACTTGATGTGAAAAATGCTTTTTTTCATGGTGATCTTATTGGGAAAGTGTATATGGAGTAACTTTTCAGGTTTGGTGCTTAAGGAAAGTTTGAGTTGGTTTATAAGCTGAAGAAGTCATTATATGGCTTGAAATGGTCACCTCGAGTATGGTTTGGCAAGTTTAGCACTTTTGGTAGTGAATTTGGCCTAGTTCGTTGTGGAGTAGATCATTCAGTATTTTATTATCATTCTTCTAAAGGAAGGATTTGGCTTCTAGTGTATGTAGACGACATTTTTATCATATGTGATGATTCTTATTGATCTGAAGTTGTTCCTTTAAAATAAGTTTAATACCAAGGTTTGGGTCCATTGTAGTAGTTCTTGGGAATTGAGGTTGTCTGGTTATGTATGGACATTTTCTCTCTCAAAGAAAGGATGTTCTTGATTTGTTAACTGAGACAAGTATGTTAGGTTCAAAACCTGTGGACACTTCAATGGATTCAAATAATAAGTTGGTTGCTAATAAGGGAGAATTGTGACATGATCTTAATCAGTACCAGGAGTTAGTTGGAAAGGGAAACTATTTGGCAGTCACCAGATCAGATATATCTTTTGCCACGGCTATAATTAGTCAATTCTTAGAATCACCTTATAGTAGTCATTGGATGTTGTTATTTGGATGTTGAGATAGCTGAAAGGTGCACCTAGTAAAGGTTTATTCAAGGACAGTGGACACACTTTAGTACACCAATGCAGACTGGGCTGGGTTACTATTAGATAGATGATTTACTACTAGTTATTATATCTTTGTTGGAGGTAACCTGGTATTTTGAAAGAGTAAAAAACAAACAGTAGTAGCATGATTAAGTGTTGAATCGGAGTCTAGAGCCATGGCACACGTCTTGTGAGCTGATTTGAGTACAACTCATGTTTAAGAAGTTAGGAATTCATCATTCATAGCCCATGGAGTTACTATGTGATAATCAAGCTATTGCTCATATTGCCTTTGATCCTACTTTCATAAGAGGACTAAACATATTGGGTTGATTATCATTTTGCTAGAGAAAAAGAGAAACTATTCTATAGAATGTGATCAAAACTGGTCATGTGAAGTCTAAAAGACTAACTTGCTGATTTGTTTACTAAAACTCTAAGGGACCTTAAGTAAGATTTATTTGTAACAAGTTCGGAACATATGATATGTATACTTTAACTTGAGGAGGAATGTTAATGTATATTCATATATCTCTGTATTTATGTATCTAAGGAAGATGTATCTAGTATAGGGGTAATGTATCAAGTCTAGGTAATCTATATAGTCTTTACTGTATGTGTATAAATACAATCATAGACAACCCAGTTGGGTGTCAACTTATTTAGTAAGTCTATCTTCACTTTACAGATCTAAAGCGGTGTGGGGTTGATCATTTTGTGTTCTATCTTCACTCTTTTCATGGAAAAATATGGTTACTTGTATGCATGTAGATGAGAGCATGTGATGATCCCCGGTGCATTCATGAGTCAAACTTGTTTCTTTAAAACAGGTTTAGTACCAGGGATTTGGGTCCATTGAAGTAGTTCTTGGGTGTTAAAAGTTGCTATATCACGTTCGGGAATTGCCCTCTCTCAAAGGAAGTCTGTCTTTAATCTATTATTTGAGATAGGTTTGTTGGGGTCCAGACATGTAAACACACCAGTGGATCTTAATACTAAATTGCTTACAAATAAATGGGTGTTGTTGGATGATCCTAATTAGTAGTGTATGTTGGTTGGAAAAGCTTAACTATTTAATAGTCACAAAGCCTAGCATCTATCTTGTAATGAGTGTGATCAGTTAATTCTTAGAATCAGTTTGTACTTGTCATTGGGATACAATTATTCGCATCTTAAGCTATTTGAAGGGTGCGTGCGTGGTTGTGGCTTATTATATTGGGATAAGGGGCATACATTAGTTCAGGGGCATTTAGATGCTAATTGAGTTGGGCCATCATCATATAGACGGGCCATCATCATATAGACGGCCCATTGCAGGGTATTGTATCTTTGTTAGAGGTAATTAAGTAGCTTGAAAGAGTAAGAAACAGTTGCAAGATCAAGTGTGGAATCAAAATATAGAGATATGGCACAGGGATCCAGTGATTTATATGGGTAAAGCATAGGCTGGAGGAGTTAGGTGTTCAACATAGACCACGGAGTTATTACGTGGTGATCAAATTGCTGTCTATGTTGCTTCCAATTCAGTATTTCATTAGAGGACTAAACACATTGAAGTTGTTGTCATTTTGTTGTAGAGAAGATTCTATTGAATGTCATCAAGAATGGTCTTGCGAAGTTTGGTGACTAGTTAGGTTGATTTGTTAGCTAAATCTTTGGGAGGATCTATAATAAATTTTATTTGTAGTAAGTTTGGAACTAACAATTCATGTGCCCCACTTTGAGAGAGTGTTAATGTATTGGTTAGTGTATTCGCGTGAATACTTCAAGTTAGGTGCCGTACTCGTATCAGATATTCGGGGGACATGGATATGTCAAGATATGTATCGTGGTGTGTCTTAATTTTTTATTTTTTTACTTTGCATAGGATACGGGAAAGATATGACTAAGATACTGGAAGAATACATGAAGGATAGTTTTGAGATATGGCGGGGTCTAGATGTAATATTTAAAACCTTATTGGAGTAAAATTAATATGATAAAATTTAATTAGGGGCCAACTTATAAATAATTAAAATATAACTTGATACAAATTCTGGAAGACTTGAGGTGTGATCAACGAAGATTCTAAAGAATGGTATTTTTATTTTGAATGGCATTTTTCATACTATATAATTGTTATTTATATAATGTTTGGTAATATATAGATGTTATCTTTAAAATATTTTGACTAAAATATAAATTTTAGAAGATAGTTTAACTAAAATATAAATTTTATTTTATTTTTTTGCATTATCTTCGCTGTGTCCATATTTTTATTTTTTAAAAATTATCGTACCCACACCCGTTAAATCCATGTAGGCAAGGTTATGTTTAATAATTAACTGTTGGAAAGTAATTATTAAACATGACCTTGCCTACATGGATTTAACGGAGAATATGGCCCTTAATAGATTTGATTGGCGTTGTCAAATTCATATAGCCGACCTCATCTGATGGGAAAATGTTTAGTTTGGTTTGGTTTGGTATCGTACCCACACTCGTACCCGCTTCTATATCCGTATCGATATCCATGCTTCATAGGTATTCTATAAAATTAGATTGTTAGTTTAGGGTTATTGTTGTTTATACAGTCTCTTTTTTAGTATAAATACATAAGCAATAAACCTTATTTGATTATACCCATAGATGTCAAATTGTGCATAGCGGATTGTATTAATGACCAATTAATTTGTCAAAAGTAATTTGCGATTTATCTTCATCTTCAATTTGTCGATTGTCTTTAACAAATTTGCATCTTTTCTTGGAAGGAAAACAAACATATGGATAACAATCTAATATATCATTTTATTTCTTGGTTTGTTTTGTTTTTATTGTAGAATTGGTAAATTTTTTAGTAGTAATGGAATATATATTGAACGTATTGTATGCATTGCATTATGTGAATCGTATTGTAAGATACAATATATGTATTAGAAGCATTTTTGAGAAAAATAAATACACTTGTAAGATACGTGCAGAATGCCTATTTGGCAACACGTATCGCATGTATTGTATCATATATTATAGATTTTGACAAACATGGGTATTCCATCCTTTCAGTTCGTAGTTTTGACAATGGGGATGCCTCTTGATTAAAAAAAGAACACCCTTATTTAAGAAAACTCAATCTAAACCTCCCAATGCGCCATAAAGTACAAAAACCTATGCAAATCTAGTTCTACTCCACCAAATAGTCAACGAAACAGGATAGACATGTTTTTCAATTTATTCAAAGGAATTCAGTGTTTTAGAAAGATTTTCTATTCATCTCCCTCCAAATTAACCACCAAAGAGAAAAATGCTTAAGTCGCCAAGCTTTTATTCTCATTTTTAGCACCCGACTACACTTAAACTCGCAAAAAAAATGCTTATGCTATAACCAAACTCCACCCACACCCCCCCCCCCCCCAAACACCAAAAAAAAAATATGACTAATGTCACATTTGATTCACCAAGGGGTAAGCTGTTATCAGAATCCTGTGATTAATGTATTAGTAGTTGTAGGGCTACCAATCCAAGGACAAAGTTTGTAATGCAACATTTGTTTGCACAAATTATTAGGACCCGGAGTAATCTTATTTAATCCTTTTTCACAATTTTTTGTGCATTTCTGAATGATGATTTAGGTGAGAAATAGCTGAATCTTGCTAATATAATGTTTGTTTCCATGATAAAACATGAATTAAATGCGCATGACATTCTTGTCTTGCATTTGTTCGCTTATATTCGGACTAGAATAGAGCTGCAAAATAACTATAATACCCCTCAACGAAATACAGTATAACAATGCATATCATATTTTATGCTAGAGATGGCCAATTGAAGCAGTTAGAATAGTGCTCATCTACAGTTAATGGTTATATCAGTTGTTGATGTAAGGTAATAGATTGTGCATTCTTTTGTCGGTGGGTGGGAGGCGTGGGGTTATTATTTATTGGTGTGAACAGCATAAGGTTCTTAGGGTGCGTTTGGAGGCATAATATTTAGTCAAAAGTTATTAGTTATAATTTTTGGTGTGTTTGGTGTAGCAGGTTGTAATTTTAAGCAATTTTTTTCAAATTTTGTGTGTTTGTTAAAATTTTTGGTAACTTTTAGTAACTTTTAGCAATTATTTGAGTGTTTGGAAAATTTTTGATCATTTTTAACAACTTTTAGTAACTTTTGAGTGGAGCAAATTACTATAATAGGGTAGAAAAGTGACAATTTTTGTTGTTTCGCCAAACACTTAAAGAGCAAAAGTTAATATTTTTTTGCTAGAAATTGTGCTGCCAAACACGCTCTTAGTGTAACAAATAAACAGGGTAGAATGAGATTGCACTGTGGAATGGTGTAGCTTATATAATGACTGAATATGCCCTTTTCTTTCTTCCTAAAAGGGAAAATTTAATCTTGTTTGACCTTCATAAGGGAACAACTGGTAATTTGCAAAAATGTATGAGACAAAGCAAGCTAATTTGGTCCTAATAGCATGGAGGTGAAATCTGACCATCAAGTCAACTATCGGAGAGTGCAATCTCTGTTCTAGGAAATAAACCTAAGTGTTTGTCCAAGCAGGTTGTAAGGAACCTTATGGGATGTCAGAATAGTCTTCCTCATAACTAAAGAAGAAATAAATTCTTGATAAGATTGGTCTGAAGAGTTAGTTTTTTGGGCATCCAAAGAGGTATTCTCTATTTAAGGAATGGCTACTATGTGTCAATATAACCTCTATTGGTTGCATGCTGGCTTGTGTTGGTAATTGGAAAATTTGTCTGAAGTTGCTTGGTGCATGCAAGGAGAAATGTCACGTCCAATGCGGTGCTCTACGCGGAAAAGGGTAATAGTTACTTGTTTTGATCACCGGATTATAAATGCTGTTATGGAGAACTGCAGCTGCAATTATTTTTTTCTTTTTCCCTTTCTTTTCATGTTCATGTGTCCACATTGTGTTTTGTACTTTTTTTCGGGTGGGGGGAAGGTGAGGACAATTTTGTTGTCGCAGTATGAAGATTGCTCTTTTATCTTAATGTGTTTTTTTTTTATCTTTTTTTTTTTTTTTTTTTTTTTCTGGGTTTTATCAACAATGGCGAATGATATTTAGTTACACAATATGTAAACTTCCATTTCATATGTGGAAACAAACTACACTTTGTTTTTGTAGTAAAATTTTGTTTACACACTGGAAATAAGTTGTGTTCATCAGAATTCTGTATAATTAATCGATTCCTTTTTTTAATTTCGAATCTTTTTTTTTTTTTTTTGGCATCTTGGTTTATAAGGGTAAGGAAATGAAATTGCATCTTCGGTGGAGCATGATGTGAAATGAAACATAGTTGCATTCATCATAATTATGTATAATCAATTGATTTTCCTTTCTTTTTTTTTTTTTTTTTTCTAAATTGCGAATCTGTTTTTTGCATCTTGGTTTATAAGCATGAGGATCTTTGTGGAGCATGATGCAAATGAAACGCACATTGTCCCTCAGTTAGAAATGATAAATTTTTAGTGCAAAGGTACTGAAATCCAATTTGCTGCCAAAAGCAGCTAGCTCAATCTATGCTATAATTGCTGATTACACAGTGCAAGCAAATTCAATCAGCACAACTTAATCCCTATTTTTTTTTTTTTTAATTTAAGAGTTTTGGTCTTTTCTTTATTCTTTATTTGTCGCTAGCCTTGAGCTGTATTCACTTTTTAAATATTCTCTTCTTCGTCATATGTAGTAACCTTTCTATTGAGCATTTTGAAGAAAAAAGAAAATAAATATAACCCCTACCCGGGGGAAGAAATTGCGTTTATTTTCTGCAAAACAGTTGAAATGTTCAAGTTTCTAAGAGGCTGAATGTCAGTAAAGCACACCAGATATGGCATAATTAACCAAAAGCATAAGTTGTTTAATTAGTTTATCTTTAAGGTTCCATAGGTTTATTTATTTATTTATTTTTTTTCGTATTTTGACATTTATTTATTTATTTATTTTTTTCGCTTTCAAAATGATTCCATTTTGGTGCTAATTAAAATACCCTACTAAAATGAAATTGACCATTGCTTCCAGCTTATTTTCATACATTTGTTTTACTTAACGGATTTTCTGTTGAGTTAAGCATGTATTTGATGACCTTTAATGCCAATCAAATTTTATATTATCTAATTCTGATCTGGAATGAAAAGCCCAAAATCTGCATATTTCACTATTTTGAGATTAGGTCTGTGTTCTTACTCTCCTAATAAAAACCAGATCTGATACGAAGAAGTGGTGACTTAATTTGATCTCTGAAACAAACTGCAAAAACCTTACCTTGTTTCCTCTAGTATTAGCTACATTATTCCAATAACTTTCTTGCTTGTTAGTTTTAATTTTTTGGTCATTGTGTTTTGCTGTTCTCCAAGTTCTGAGAAATATTGACCAAAAGCCAAAGTGGAGCATGAAGAAATTATATTGTGACTTTTTTTTTTTGAAAATCTGTTATATTGATTGTAGCACTGGGCATTCATTAAATATTCATTCATTTAATATTCGGATATGAAAGTGGCTTCTGCAGTAACCTATTCTACTGATAAATGGCAATTGTTTGTCTACCTGGGGTACTTTTAAACTTTGTTTTGTGCACCATGTCTGGTCATTGAGATAAGCTCATATTGGTAGACTATGGTTGATCCTTCATTAAGATAGTTTTTGGTTTATGTAGGCATGTCTAGTGATTCCTTAATTGTTTCAGAAATGAACATATGATGACATCTGTTGAGTTGTTTGTTTTGAGTTTTATGTTTTTGTCTAATGGAGTCGGCACCTTTTGGAATTTGAGTTTGAAGTATTTGTATTTTCATATTTCCATGTGATTGCTAATTAAAATTTGATTCTTTTCCTTTGTTAGGTTGTTGCAATTACCGTATTTTGCTTGTTGGTTGTTGCATTCTATGCTTTCTTTGCTCCTTTCCTTGGAGGTCGTATATGGGAGTTTGCCTTGTTCGCGACGTACTCGCCAATGGTGAGTGGAGTTGAATTATGGAGCCATGCTATCAGCATTTGCTTTTAATTAGAAGAAAGAAACAATTGGTATTGAGAGAGAGAAAATTCTCTCCTCCCTCATATTATATTTATACTTATATATTACACTAAATTAGGAAATACAATCAAATCAAAGCCATTAAATAAAATAACTCAAATCCTCAAACATGCCCAGTTTTGTCGAGTGAGAGCAAAATTAAACTTTGACTTTTTTTTTTTTTGTAAAATATCTCTCCATAACTATGTGAATTAACCCAAAAAAAAAAAAAAAGTTAAAACTCTAAGACGTAAATCTTTAAAAATTGAATTCATAAATTTAATTGTTAAAAATAAAAATTCCCAATCTTTTGTATTTAAAACAAAATGTTAAATCCTAATTCAAATATATATCGATAGAATTTTGAACCCAAGTAAATGAATCAACTATTCTTCAAATAACACAAGCAATAAATAAGACAACTAATATAAATAATCAATTGTGTTAAAACATAGACAATATAGGGCGCGTTTGGAATGATGAGAAGTGATATATTGGGTTTGTAATTCGTGCAGTGAGATAAAAAGTAAATAACTTTTAGAGATTTTCAGCGTTTGTTAGTAAACTAAACGTACCCATAAATTATATAGTATCATAAAAGTTCAAATTATTAAGTTAAACATAAATATTGTGTGCAATAAAGTAAAGCGTTAAAATATTAAAGTAGAATCAAATCATAATTTGAATACAAAATATCTTAATTATTTTTCAAAGAGATGAGATTGAACATTGATTCTTGAGATAAACTATTTTCAAGTTGAACATATTTTAAAATGGTTTCTTGATTGGGAGAAAAACAAGGGTTTGAGAGAATAGAAAGAGTGGCTTAAAAGAGAGTGGATGAGAGAAAGGTGGGTGGAGAGAGAGAGATAGAGAGGGGTGTAAATAAAATAAAAGAGACTGCAAATTGGGTTTAATGAGGGAGAGTGAGGGGGAGAGAGGGGAGAATGAAAGATGAAGAGGCAGAGATATTAAATGATGTGTGTTTACTTTTTAGTTGATTTGACAATAGAAAAAAGAGTAATTTTTTTTATTCAAGTGGGGGCTTTTTTGGTAGAGGCATTTTATATATTATGTATTAGAAAATAAAAGATCAATATAAAATGTATAGGATTTCGCAACCAGTGTGGGCAGCTACGCCTACTTCTCCCTTAGTAAGTCTGCCACTGGCCAGTTGGGTAGACAATTTTTGAAATGAAGTCGAGTCATGGATTTTATGATAATATCACCCAATTGAAAATTGGATTGTACAAATGGAGTGGTGATATCATCCTTAAGTAAGAGATCCTTGATGAAGTGGTAGTTAACTTTAATCTGCTTGGTTC